>JAKWJA010001390.1:0-27026 GCA_027704765.1 Solanum habrochaites | reverse complement strand
TGGTCTCAAATTTTTAAGTGTCTACGACGGGACTCTTGTGACGGACCGTCCTTATCCACGACGTCCGTCATGCGGCGAACCGTCATGGTGTCCGGAGACCCGGTTCTAAGGGTATCTACAAAATTGTCTAGTGACTACCGACGGACTCTTACGACGGACCGTCTGTAAGCCGTCCTGGCATTGAACGTAGTGATGGTCAGGATCCTTCCTTCAGGGGTCCTTAACATACATATACCAAGATAAAACACGACGGATTCATGACGGTCGTCATAGTCACGAGGACGTCATCGGTCTTGTGGATACGTTTCAAGATAATTAACACACTATTTCAAATTTTAATGTACAGATGAGTTTGGCCTGTCGGTTAAACATCCTCGTACAATAAGTGCCTTGCAGGTACTATCTACTATGGCACCAGCAAGACGACTACGCAAGCGGGACGATCCAAGTCTGTCGCCCCGTCTGCAAGATTGATCATCGGGTCTGATGATGAGAGGGACCCTGAATATGTGCTCCCAGGCACCTCCGGCCCATTCCCGTACTACACGTGCCACCAGAGCCCACCCACCCAGAAGGTGGCACCCGGCGTAGTAACTGCATACAGTGATGAGGAGCGCACATCTGACCCGGCACACCCTCGGGCAGCAACAAACGAGGAAGGAGCACTGGCTCCTTAGGAGTATCCTGGTCCGAGGAAGCTTCAGGAACTGCTGAGGTTCCCGTACCCGCCACAGCTGCAGCGTCAGCTCGTCTGATGAATGCTGACAGTTCGACTCCACATCGGAGCACCAGTTCAGGTCCCCACTCCAGCCGTGACCAGCCAACACCACCGGTGGGGTGGTCGACGGCAGTTTCAAGTGTACTCCGACGCAAAGGTTCCTGACGACTAAAGGATAATGAATCGCACATCACCCTGGAGCGCGGGTACTCAAGGGAGCCTTCCACGATGCCGGAGCATTCATAACCTCTTCACCAGGCATCGCTTGGTGGACAGGCACGGTACATGGGAAGACTACAGAGAGGAGATGGTCCGAGAGTTCTACGCGTCCTATGTCAGCGACTCTCGACCCAGAATCGAAAGGCGGGCTGACTCCCGCTAAACAGGCACCCATTGGGCAAGGTTCGAGCGGGGCGTGCAGGTCGACATTTCCCTGCCAGACATTCGCCGTGCCTATACGCGCAGTGTAGATGCTACTCGGACCCCCAATCACGCGAGTGACTATCGCGGCAGATGTGAAGTATGACAGTTTCTACGAGAGGCCGCAAATGAGGGAGACCACCAAGAGGTGGATGCCCTGCCACATATCAGTCGACGGAGAGGGTGTGATTGGGTCACCGAGCCGAAAGGGGGGGCCATTAAAAAGGCCAACCTCACGTTCGTGCAAAGTTCTTGTGGATGTCGTGACGTCACTGCCTTTCCCCCACGCTGCTGATAAACATAGTACCTGGGATCGAGCAGTGCTGATGGCAGACAATGATAAGCCGGCTTCGAGGTGGACCATGCATGGCTCTCCGGGTAGTCATGACGAGAGGGCATTTAAAGTCACCACCACCTACCCCCTGCCGGGATGATCTTTGCCCTTGCAGGTCGCAGGTGTTGCCCCATTTGGCACAAGATAAGTTGCGGAACCCCGCCGGGTACCGTTTGATTCGGCCTCATCAGAAGACGAGGCCAAGAGTTGCCCCCAGTCGAGGGCCCGTCAAGAGATGCCACCACTAGCAGAAGATATTGCGGATACAGTGACCCAGGCCCGTACAGCCACAACGACATCCACAGACACTTTTAACCCCGGTCGAGTCTATCCCGGGTAGTAGACAGCCCTCTACCGACACCGCCCCCACTTCTCGAGTACAAAAACTGGGAGGCACAAATGGCCACTCTTCGCCCATCATAATCCAGCAGTGGATGCAGGAAGTCAATAGCTGAGTCTGAAGCGCGTATGGAGAGGCAGAGCAGCGGAAGATTGCGAGTGAAACCAGCGCATAGATGCCTTTGAGTTGAGGGTGTTAGCCCGGACAGGCCCCTCCGAGTAGATGTGTCAACTCTTCAGCTGCAGTAGAACAGTCTTCGTCAAGACCATCGTACGATCGTAAGACGAGAGTTCCGGAGGTCTGTCGAGGCCTGGAGGATACTTATTGGCGGCTTTGCTTTCCTACTCAGACATTCCCCATCTTTCCCGAGAAGAGAGTGCTAAGTGAAGGCGAAGGAGTCGATCGGGGGGATGAGCCGCGAGCAGGAAGAAGGAGCGCCGAGATGTTGGAGGCTTCGGGAGGCCTCACTTGCTTGAGGCGGAGCACACAGGATCAGAGATGCAGATAGCGGCTGGGGCGTATAGTCCGTATGTAGAGACAGCAGGAGGCCCTACTGAGGGTCGGGCTGTTGAGGGCATCACTGAGGATGTCCAGATTGCTGAGGACACCACTGAGGGTGTCAAGGTTGCAGCGGATGTGGGTTCTGGGAAAAACGGACCCACCAGCTTGGGTGATCGCCGGCGCTATGCGCACAAGGTTTTGCTTCACCTACCCTCTTAATCTGTAGATTTTTTATGCATTGGGAAATTGCATGTTTTTGGTTGGGGGTGGGTAAATGGGAAAGTGAGTGTTAGGGTGAAGTCTAAGTAGCCCAAACTCACTATCCTCTTTTGGGGGTGTATCCTGAGTTCTTTTCCCAAAGAATGATTAATTTTTTTGTTGAGACAGGCATGTTTATTCTTTTGTACATAGTGTTAAACTCTTGAAGAATGATGGCAATGATCCTGGATAACACGGAAAAGAATGCATGACTAGGAATAGTAACTGACAATTGTGTGGCTATAAGCATTGAAATAGAGGTACACCATTGCCATTACCCTAAGTCTTTAATTCAAACTAGGTGTTAAGATCTGGTAATAGTGAGGACATGGTAATGAGAGTGAGGAAATTTGAATAAGTCCACTCTTGATACTGAGCTAGAACTTGCCTGCGTAGTCCGGTAAAAGGAAGCTGTAACAAACAATTAGAAAGGATCATAGGGCCTGATTCAAGGAAAGCCATTCTACCCAAATAAAAGAAACCAAATGAAATTGATTCCTTCTTGATCCAAATAATTTGAGCTTAATTAGACCTTTCTTTTTTTTACCCCAACTGATCTTTTCTGGGAACGTGTGGCCCTGGTCCCTCCTAGGACAGGTTGCACCTAAGCTTATGCCAAAAGCATAAGTTGAGGTGGCTAATTATAACCCAACCTTCGTTCTGGCATGACCAACTTGGGTATTGTGTACCTTGACTCATGGCCCAATCATGCGTTGAGGGTGGGTATCGAAGAAGCTCTGGAAAGTGGGGTTGAAAACCGCAACAAAAGAGATGAGAAAGAACACAAGTTAAGTTGGCTCAAAGTAGTGAAAGAAAGAGAACCAAAAAAAGAACGACCCACAGAAAAGTCTACAGTATATAAAAAACAAAAAAAAGAGAAGAGAGTCACGACACAAATGACGACAGACGAGCAATTGCGCAAAGGGCAAGCATCTGAGAGACTGGGCGAGCCTCAGCATGGCTAAGCCGGGCGATTTTAGCTGATATGTCAAGGCGGGCAAACGTCCTAGAGTTATCTCAAAATGTAACCCTACCTGACCCTGGAGCCTATGTTACAGCTAAAAAAGTCCGCTCGTGATCCTAAGGGTTGTATAGCGAACTAGGCAGTGATAAATAAGGGCAAGCTTTGGCAATAGGTATAAATGAGTGTGGACTTTGTTCTGAGAGCGAGTGTTGAAATGTAATCCTTTACTCAAACTGAAATCATTGTGTGAAAAATGAGGATTTTGTTCTAAAGTGAGACCATTGACTGAACACGCAACATACCCAGAACTTGTGAGCACTCGGTGAGAAATTGAAGAGGATAGGTGTAGTGACATGGTGAAGTCGTGATGTTCAATCCCCACTAAAATTCAAGCCTAATAGTGATGCAGGTGCATAATTGATGAGATTAATCGGGATTGATAGCAAAAGGACTGCAAAGGATAAAAACAGAATTTACTAGTGTACAAAGATTGTGTAGTGGAAGTCATAGTGCGTCGCTTGAGGAAAACAACGATTTAAGTTGAGGGTTGTTGATATACCGTGGCTTCACTGTATAAGTTAATTACTTTTAACTTCCAAGTTGAGTGTGTCCAAAAGCCTTTTTGATGACTAATTTTTATACAAGGTTCTCTTTTTGCAGGAACTCTTTCCAGCGCCAATTGCGGAGATTTTGAGTAGAGAAGTGATGAAGGAAGATGGGGAAGTCGACAGTGTGGGATTACGAGGCTTGTGCAGATCCGTCATGGCCATGACGGTCCGTCCTGCATGTACGTCGTGAAGGATCAGAGAAGTGATACCAGTACCCAAATTCCAAGAGTTGAAGTTTTTTGATGAAACGAGACCCTCGACGACCGTTGTGGCCTATGACGGTCCGTCACACTACGTTGAGGGGAATGAAGAAAGCAAGCCGAAGAAAATGCACAAGTATGGGAGACGACGGAGTCCCGCGGGTCTGTCATGACACAAGACGGTCCGTCGCATGGTCCGTCGACCCAAGCCGCGTTTTGGCAGATTTCCAGTAATTAGAATTCTTGTTTAATTAGGTTTTGTATTTTTTATAAATAGTTCGAAAAAACCTCGTTTTGAGGTTAGACACTGATAATAATTCTAAATATAGAACTATTATTTGAGTATTAGATATTATTGATTAGGTTTGATCTTTGGAGATCTGACAAGTAATTTGGGTGATTAATCAAGCAATCTTTGGACTTTTACTCTTTCTCATTGAAGTAAGTACATGAATTCTATTGAAATATATTTGAATATTGTGGTTATGGAGATGAGTAACTAAACTCCCATAACTAGGGGTTGTGGACCATAGGCAAATAATGAGGATAACCCTAGCTAAATAACTAAATTTGAATAGTGTCTTGCAGTATTAATAATTCTTTCGCTTAGAAGGTCCTTAAAGGCTGGATCAACGTTAGAACGCGCTTAATGTTACTTGCCGGACCAAGGAGGAGATAATAGGAAAAGAGAATAATTACATAGATTTAGTGTATACTATCTAATAGGCTAGTATTGATTGGTACGAGGTAGTAACTTAGTCAAATATCGAAGACGATGCTAATATTTTGGGGGTAACGAGAGGGTTAGGAAAGCAACACACGTAGGACCAAGGTGCGGAGTGAGATTTTCCTAGATGCCGGACCAAGGATTTAGAAAATACTAAACCTGATTCAACTTTGCATGCAACGATTACTATGAAAGAATGTTTCTAGTGTAGAATTATCACAAAGGTTGTGATTATGACGATCCGTGTGGGGAAAATAGACACGGTAAACCCTAGTTACTTTGATTAATTGAGTACAACCCAACTCTAAAGAGCGTGTTTAGATGTGTCTCTTTCAATTTCGTTGTTATTTTTAGTTCTTTTTACTTATTAGGGAGATTACAGACCCCCCTGTTTACAGTTTTATGTTTTACTTTCGACAGGAAGTTACAACGAAACCAATAGTAATAACAAGTTAAAGTTAAGTCTAGACTATTTTCCTCGTGGAACGATCCCAACCTCAACTAGTGGGTTATTTACTGACGCACGACCGCTTTACTTCTCAATTGGCGATAGTAGAGTTTGAAGCGTTTCACCGCAATGCTGGAGAAATATCTCACCTGATGATCTCCCTTACCACAACCATAGCAACCCACTAGTACCGGGCCTAGACACTTCCCATTGTTTCTATTCCTACAGGGCCAATGTAGGCTTTTCATTTTGAGAAGACCTCCTTCTACTTTTATCTTAGAGCTCTAGGCTATCTAGAGTTTGAGCCCTCTTCTTAAGTCATTGTTTTCTCTGATGACTAGTCCACCCTTTTTATAGTTTTAGCAATTCCCCTAAGTTTAGACTGCTTCAATTATTTGCCGATACAACATGAGTCTAGATATGTCATCGTGAAAACAATGGCTTACGCTGTGAAGCGCATTAAGACGATATCGGAGAAAGCCAAGTAACAACACTCACCCCGAACAAAACTAGAAAAAAAAAAAAGCACACATTCTCAAATAACTAGGGATTGTAGAAAAAACACGACAAAGAAAGCATGCGAGTGGCGAGCATCCGTAATAGGAAGACAAAAAGGTATAATAAAACTTCCAAAGCAATGTGCTGCTCAAATTTCAAATTACCTTGCTTGAGTGATAAACTCTCTACCTAACTTACCTATCTCACAGGCAAAGAATTTACCAAGAAAAACATCCTTAAATTCTTCCCACTCAATAGGACCCAACTCATTTTGCCTATGGCATTTCCATTGTGTGTACCACACTTGAGCAACATCTTTCAATTGATACGAAGCCAACTCTGTTTTCTCCCTAGATGTTACTCCCGTAGCATGCACTATCTTGTACACCTCATCTATAAACTTTTGGTGATCCTCTCCCACCTTAGTGACAAAAAAGATAGGAGGATTCATCCTCACAAAATTTCTTAACCTAGAGGTCATAGTGCTCCCCACCACATTCACCCTATGCACCATACTCAAATTAACTTGCATAATCACGGCTCGGGCTATAGCAATCAAAGCTTCTATAATATCCCTATTAAACATCTCCGGAACCTTAATACCTCCTTCCACATTAGGAATAGGATCACCTTGAGGAGTCACTTGGGCACCTTGGACTCCTTGCCAACCTTGAGGAACTTGCTCAACTTGAGGAGGAATCTGTTCATTCATCCCTTCCTCTTCCAACCTTATAGATGCCATACTTATAGTATTCATCTCCTAGAAACACAAGGAAACATATTAACAAGGGTAATCATAACATTTCCTCTACCGAACGACATAGGAGTAGAAAAAAAGGGAAACCCTATCGTCCTATATCCTCTCGCCCATAGATGTGTTGTGACTCACACTGATGGTCAAGACTCTACTAGACGTGACTGGATGAGACTTCTTGATTCCTATGCTACTTTCACAAACCTACTCTCTGATACAAAGATTGTCACATTCCAAGACCACACCCTAGAAGTTAGGGTTGACCAATTTGGATGTAACCGGCGTACTCGACCTCTTAGCGGTCTTATACAAGCCTTTTTATATTCATTGAATGGCAATAAACATTATTCAAAAAAGTAGTGCTAAATTTAAAACTTTCACAGAACATTATCATAGGTCATTTAAAAAATCTTCTTTCATATTACAGTTAAGTAATAGGAAATATCAAGTTTTCAATGTCATTATCTTAAAAACACGAGAATTACTTGGGGGACCACGACCATTACTTAAAAATATGAAATATTTAGAAATACTTAGTCTATTACAAGAATTCAAATGGAAAATATTAAAAGGACATATATGCCCTCGGGAGTCAAATGAGGACTTACATAGATTTCTCTTGAACGATGCAAACTGTCCAAGTCTTCACTTCTCAAAGCTTCCCCACCTACCAAGAAACTATATAGATAGATAAAATCGTGGAGTTAGTACAACCCATGTACTAAAGGAGGGAATTATGGATAGAAATCATGAATGAAAATGGACATTCATTGGAAATATGCATCCTATGCATTTAAAATCATAGTAATAATCAGAACATCTAACACTTGGAAAACACATAGATAACATTGAAAAGAAAAAATCATATTTTAAAATCACGTTATAGTGAACTTATCAATGTTACAGTGATGATTTCACTGTGACAGTGAATGATGATTATTCTTCACTTAAGACCACTTTAGCATGTAATTTCCCAATCAAAGCTATCCTAAGATCACTTTAGTCACACAAAAAGAAGATACTGCCCATACACCTCCTATTATGTCCCTTAACGACCCTTTCCCTAAAGATTACTTATAATTATCACATTATACATTTAAAGCATTCAAACCAATATCGAAAACATATAGACAATATGACATTCCTCTCAAACTCTATCAAAGATAATGTCATGATTGACCTTCTTCAAGTACTACCTAAATAATCTTAAGAATTTCTAAGTTCCTATCATGTCCAATAATCAACATCTTCCTAATTAGAGTCATTCTTAGACGCATCTAGGTTAAGATACGACGTGACCATTCCTATGCCCTCTTCACACCTAATAGACAACCCATTAAAAGTACTCTGGATAGGTAACTTTTTTTCCTTTTACCTACTTCATAAAACCTAAGTCATAGTTTTCATTAGTTGATAAAGGCTCCAAACATCACAGTAAGGGAATTCAAGTAATGCTCTTGGAACAAGACTAGGGACTCTAAACTAATATCTTCAAATCCTATGGGAAATGTCTAGATCGTGTCCCCCCCCAAACACCAACCTAAACATTATAGAATTCTCTAGTAATCGTAAGTAATCCAAGATGAGGAGGAAATAGCAAGAACCGGACATAGGCCCATGATATTTGACATGGAAAACTGAGTTCATAACATTACTCCGATGAGGAGTTCTACTTCAGGGGTTTAGAACTAGGGACACCTTGTAGGAAAATGGTTAAGGAGTACAAGGGCTTTTTTATGCAATCTAGTCGATGTCCTTCTTAATTCTAAAAGATTCATAGAATGGCGGCCCTGAGATTCAGTCTTTGTTGATCATAATCAAGACGAAAGGCTAACTCTCAAGTAGAGATATATTTGACTTCTAGTCACATTTTCAAGTAGAGAGACTTCCATATATACTCTACTTGGTGCTAGCCTTGGTTTGTCATGAGTAATTGACATTTAAAGGGTCACATGAAGAGGTTCCGTATTCTAGTTCTTAACCTAATAAACCATTCATTTTTCATACAAAGAGGCCACTAGGGTGACCTTAAATGGACGATAAGATAAACCATTATAACTTCCTAAGGATTAATATGATGTTCTAGCCATTAACCTTAAGTCCACCATTTTCCGTTAATGAAGGATGACATACGGCGGCGCGACTTCAACATTTTATAACATAACCTTTACCCATTACATTGGACTCTTTAATATCCTCCTAAAGTCTCCAAATATCTTCCTTCGTCATGAAAAGGGTGAACAAAAAGTACCTAGTCAAGGAAATCTCTTTACTCACATATTCATTAATACATAAGGCACAAGAAAGGGACCACAAGTCTACCAAAACAAGACACAAATTCTTTT
Source organism: Solanum habrochaites (assembly GCA_027704765.1). Classification (NCBI taxonomy): domain Eukaryota; kingdom Viridiplantae; phylum Streptophyta; class Magnoliopsida; order Solanales; family Solanaceae; genus Solanum; species Solanum habrochaites. The sequence continues at coordinate 17,911 of JAKWJA010001390.1, read as the reverse complement.
CCCTTTTCACATATCCAATATCATTCTTTTAAGCACTTAGGAATGACCCTATCTTATTTAAGTCATCCATAATTATTTATATACATTAGAAATATAACAATCAAACTTTCATATGTCAAGTTAGGATACAAATCATGTATCAAAAAACATCTAAGGACTACACATATAAGCCACCATTAGTCATAGTCTAACATGATCACCTACATAACATCAATAGATTACCTATTGCTTTCACATTTCCTTACAGTAATAAATATCATTCATACTTTACAAAAATAAAAAACACAAATACCACATTATCATGTAATGTCGGACAAAGGCCATGAGCGCAGATTGCAATAAATTAACTCGGACAAAGCAAAGTTTCAATTCACATTAAAACCTCCACGATAAGTGGACCATAATAATCAAAACATAATTGAAGTATAAAATAAGATAAATAGGGCAGCCAATTCCTCTCAACACCTCAATGCCTCAACTTGATGCTAATAATCCAATTTTAATAACATAAGGCCCTTACAAGGCCATGAAACAGTAATTCAAGGTAGAAACAATGATAATCAATGGAAAAATAGGTTAATTCAATAGATATTTAAAAAATCTAAGATAACCTAGAATCAATTGAACACCAAATTCGTACATCATCATAGAAGGCCCATAGAAATCTACACTAAAAATTCAACAAATTAGATTTAAATATCAAGTAACGCATAACTTAGTCCAAAATCTAGGGTTCATCTTATTATGGGTTTCATTAGGAAACAATATTAGGTTAAATACGAGATTCAAATTTAAATCCTTATTAAATTTTTAGAAATCATTATGCAAGAAACACATGGTAGAATCAAAGAAATGGACATTAAACTTGAAAACTTTAGAAAATTATTCTTTAAATTGGGGCTTCTGATGCAAAGAAGAATTTCGAGGCTCAATATCCATCTCTTGATGAATCATATCTTCCACTTGATGAAGGAATTTTCACTCAACACGTTACTCCAAGCTGTTCCTTTATTTTGGACTTCCAATGGAGACTTTGGGATATTCTTAAGGGGGATTTGGGGGTTTTGAATTAGGAAGAATGCAATCTTATAAGTGTTAAACACTTATATACACATTGAAAATGCCCAATATACCCCTTAGTAACCTTCAAACTATATTTTTTGAGAGTGGTAGCAGTTTATATAATTTAACCCCTAGCTTAAGAAGCGAAACTGCACGCAGGGGAACAACCAACAGACGACTTCCCAATCGAAAGGGCATATAAGCCCCACTTACGGGGGACGTGTTGGGGCAACCATCTATGGTTCAAAGGCTTCGTGAAAAATTCGAGTATCCACCCACTCTATGTTTATTACACCCACACCCATCACCCACGGGACGAGACAAGGCCACTAGCCATTGATTGGCTCCGTAGGGGGAATTGGCCTTTTTGCAATTTCGGTCACCCAATTTAGTCCTCCTCAAGGACCCTCGGATGGTCCTTGGGAATGTTCCCGGACATGTCCAACCCAAATAAGATTTTCTATGATTTTGAAACACCGCACAAATAAATGCATCTAAAACTAACCACGTAAAAACGCGATGATGAAAACAGGCTCAAAACACAAAATGTCATTTCAAGGGCACATTCTTCAAAACGTCGGGGAACGTTTCTTTGACGTTTGATCTCAAAGCTTCAATAAATTGACACACTCGACTAATATGATGTATAACATTATTTATAGACCTAAAAACCTCATAAAAGCACAGAATTATCCAAATTAAAACCACATATTGAGTCACATAGGTGAATTTAGCGTCGAACGTCTTAGTCAGGCCCTTGACGTTTTGAATTGAAATGCACCTAATTAATTTTAGCTACTGCCTTCTGTACCATAAAAAACCCCCCCCAATTTAGGGACCTTAGAAAATCAAACAAACCTGTTAGTATCTAATCACCTAATCATTTTGGGGGGGAAAAAGACGGGGGGAGAAGGTAGGGTAGAAGAGGAAGGGAGAGAAAGGAGGAATCGGGGGGAGAGGGAAATAGGGGGGAGAAGGAGGAAGAATGAGGGGCCGAGGAGGCGGAGTGAAAAGAGGGATGAGAGAGAAAGGTAGGAGCAGGAGAGGAGAGCCCAAGTGAAGAAAAAAGAGAAGGGAGGGGACGAGGAAGAAGAGCGGGGAAAGGAGGAAGGAGGAGGAGAAGGTAGAGAAAGGAGTAAGAGGGGGGGGCAGGGAAGAAGCAGAAGGGAGAGAGAAGGAAGGAGCGGAAGGAGATGAGAGAAAGGGGTGGGGGATGCATGGGGGAAGAACAAACGAGGGGTGGGGAGAGGGGGAGCAGGAGGGCGGGTGGAGAGGAAGAAGAAGAGGGGAGACAGGAGGAGGAGGGAAAGAAGGGAGGGGGGAAGGTAGAGGTGAGAAGGGGAAGGGGCGGAGGGAGGAGGGGAGGAGGGTGGGGGAGGAGAAGGGGCTTCCTTGTTTTTTCCCCTTCTTCTTCTTTCCTCTCCCACCTTTAAAGCCAGAAAGATAGGAAGAATCATTCCTCACAAAAAACTTCTTTCTCAAACTAAAGGTCCATGGAGGTCATAGGTGCCTCTGGCTCCACCGCAGTAACCCTAGGCCATAATCAAATTAACTTGGGGATACTTACTCGCGGGCTAGAGCAAAAAAACAAATCTCCATAATATCCCTATTACAGTAAATTCATGCGGATCATCCATTACCCTCACCAAAATAGAATGAGGGACTTGAGCCCTAAGGAACTTGATCAACTTCCTCAACTTGAGGGAGGGATCTTTTATTGAAATTAATTCTCTTTAACTCTCCTAGCCGGTGTCGCGTCTCATTATTCATCTTATGGAAACACCAATTAAAACCATAAGAAGAAAAAGAGTCTCATTAATTTCTTTACTCTACGACAAGGGACATCGGGTAGATAGAAAAGAAGGGAAACTATCGTAGTATAGCCTATCGACCATAGATGTGTGGAGACTCACAAAACGATGTCAAGACCTACTAGACGTGACAGATTATGACTTTTAGGTTCCCTAATACTAATTCCACAAAACCATGCTCTGAACAAAGCTGGTAACATTCCCAAAACCACACCCATAAAAAGATAAGGGCAATCTGGATTTGCAAACCGGCGTATTGACCCTCTCGGAGGTCTTGTACAAGCCTCTTTACATATCATTCATCGATGAAAAATATGAAAAGTAGTGGTGGAATTAAAACTTTGAAACTAAAAATATCACCATCTACTAAAACTCTTTCCTATAAAGCAATAGCCAATACTAAGGTCCAATCTCATCATAATATGGAACTAGAATTACTTAGAAACGGACCAATACTTCAAAAATACGAATATTAGAAATACTTAGTCTATTACAATACTTTGAAGGAAAATATATACAAAAGACATAAATTTGCCTCGAGTCAAATGAGGGGACATACTTCAATCTCTGAATGATGCGATGGGTGGAAGTCTTCCTTCCCAAAAGCACCCACCTACAAAGAACTATCTAGCATGGAGTTAGTAAACACATGTACAATGGCATCATTATGCATAAAAAATATAAAAATAGGACTTATTGGAAAAGTTAGCATATTTTCTTTTAGATATTATATTAAATCCCAAAATAAAACCATTTTACAACTTGGAAACACATAGATTTATTTAAAACAAAATAATATATTTTAGGATCACTTAACAAATGAGTCGATCTCACTATTCACTGAAGTCTTTTCACTGTATAGTGAAGTGCTTAACCTTTAATTTAGGACACCCTTGGCATCCACTCAAAAGCATATACTAAGATTCACTAAGTCACAAAAGAAAATATCGTCCATACACCCTCTCTAGACGTGGGCCTAAACAGGGACCCAAGATTTAATTATACAGAATCACATAACACTTCAAGACATCCAATCATTATCAACATAGGGACATCTAGGATATTCCTCGTCAAGGACAGCCAAAAGACTACTTAAGTGATCCAAGGAAGATAACGTCATGATTGACCTCTTCAAGACACCTAAATAATCTTTAAGACTTCCTAATTCTAATCATATCCACCATAAGTCAACATCTTCCCTAACTGAGAGTCATGTCTTAAGACTCAGTCTAAGGTAGATATGAAGGGACCATTTGCCAATGCCCCCCCCCCCCCCATTCACACCTTATTAGAACATTAACCACTCTAGATAGGTACTATTCTATTTACCATCTTCATAACATAAATCATCAGTTTTTTAAGTCATTTAAGACTCAATATCAAACATAAAGGACATTCAAGTAATGGTTCTTAGACAAGAACTAGGGACTTCTAAACTACACCTCAAAACCTATTGTGCACTGTCTAGATAGCGTCCCATCCACTACTTCAAACTTCATAAAACTTCACAAATGATATGTAAGTTATCCACCCACATGATGAGAATTAGGAAAATAACCAAACATAGACATGATCTTAGACATGGAATCCGGAGTGGGCAACCTTACTCCGAGTACAGGCTGTTCTACTTTCAAGGGTATAACTAGGACACATCCCAGTAGGGCACATGGGCTACGGAATATGAAGGGTCTTTTATGCACTCTAGTCTCATTTCAAGTAGAGGTACATTTGTACTCTGTATCATTCTCAAGTGATATACTTCCCGTAATTATCACTCGGTGCTAGCATCCTTGGTTCTCATAGGAGTAATGACCATTTAAAGGTCATATTAAACGAGGTTCCTTATCTAGTTAATAAACCCCAATCCACATTCACCCTACCAAAAGAGGTCCCCTTAGGGCTACCTTAAATGGAGATAAGCTAGCTTCCATTAGGACTTTCCTAAGGATTAATATGATGTCGGCTTAGACCAATTAACCTTAAGTCCACCATTTCTTTACATAAAGGATACCAAGTTAGGCTCCGAATTTAAACATTTATAAACATACCTTTACACGTACATGAGATTCTTAAACAATCCTCTTAAAGGTCTCACATTATCTTTCATTCATTACATTACAAGGGTGCACTCAGGCACACATAGTCAAAAAATCTCATAATCTTAATAAAAAATTCATTTGATATATCAAGTAAGGACACAAGTTCTGCCCAAAACAAGACACTACAACTCTTTACTTTATCAACATAATAGAGATTTTCTCTTTTTTAGAAGGCCCTTAGCCATTACACTATCTTCGTATGTCATACTAACACATTATATTATCTTTTCACCCATATACGATTCATAAACTCATTATAGTCAAGTTACGCGAAACAATCATGTATCACAATTAAGAATACCACATATAAGAAAATTAGTCATAGTCTAAACGATGATCACCTACATAAAAACATCAAAAAGATCACATATACTTTCACATTATTAAAAAGTATCATAGATATTATTCATATTTCCACCATAACAACTACACAAAGAGCAACATTACTCCAAGTAGTGCAGGACAAGGCCATTTGATCAGCATATTGCATAAAGAACACCGGACAAGGCCATGTCATTGCAAGTAAAGCACATTAAATACCCAACCATAAAGTGGACAATATACCAATCCAACATTTAATTCAAGTATAAATAACATAAAAAAATTAATCAAAATATGGAAAGCTTACCACCAATTCCTCGTTACCTTCAATTCAATTCTAAATCATCCAATTCAAAACCCATAAGGTCGTCGTACCACACATGCCGCATAACTCAATTCAATTTCCTAAATCATCCATTTCAACCCCATTAAGGCCCTTTAGAACTGAACAATAGTTTTTCAATGTAGAAAGTATGATAATCAATGAACAAAACTACGGTCAATTCAATAGAGATTCAATCAATGTAAAGATAACCTAGATATCAAATTGATACAATTCTTTCATATGATGTTGACTCAACATTGATTTCGTGCTTGAGGTTGGAGGGCTCTCCCTCCATCCATGAGTCAAGTAAATTCGCTATTTAGAAATTTCTCCGCCGCCTATTTGTCATGCCATGCTTATTCTTTCTCTGAATTCAGTTTCCTAGTGTCAGTCAATCATGATTCTCCATCAAGAGAGGGAAGATCTTTGACTTTAGGTTAGGCTGGTAATGCGTTAACCCATTGCACGCTTCCTTGCAAAAGCACGAAATCCCTTAGTATCTCCGCTAACACATGGGCCGGTTGTACATCCACTAACCTGCGAAGAGGCTATAATCCTAAGAGCCCAACCAGACTCATATCCCTGGACGCAAGGATTAAGAAAATAGCGACAGGGGACTGAAACGTACCTTCTGTAAGCCTTCGGTTAATCCTTGGAGGGCTTTATGGGGGGCCTTGGGAGAGTCGACCGGGAAGTTGCCAACATAAATATAAACCTTAAACATGTGAAGGACCTTCCAAATCGATTTCACCCAAAACAAAAAACACTTCTCAACAAGTCCAAACATTGCTAGGCCCACTCAAGACACATACGCACGTTATAAAATGCACTAAACTTTCGATGCGCTGGGACCGTTCCTGGCATTAACCTCTAAACTTTCTAAACGCAAAATACTACCTAGAAACATCATATTACTCATATAAGGATGTTATATTCTATACGCCAAGAAGTAAACCCACATACAGCACATAAAAACATCTAAGGCCTTGGATTTTCTTGTGAAAAAAGTCATCGAATGTTTTGGTGCGTCCCCTGATACTTGACTCCGAATGACTGCAAATCACTCATTAAAAACTTTAAAACAATTAATTTAACATTTCAAAAAAAACTTAGAGGCAACATGTGAGGGCTCTTGCACACCCTAATCATTTTAGGGGTCCTTACAATATCCCCCATTGGGAACTCACCGTGAAGACACTCAAGAACACTTTAAATCACCAAACAAGGCATCAATGATCATAGAAGCAGCTCACAGAATTCATAATATAAAACCCTAAAAATGAAACTAAGGTAACTAGAGATTGGATATTGTTTGTAGAGTTAATTTTTAAAAAAAAATGAGTTCTTATCGTAAGGTTCTTAGGCAGTGTGTGAAGTTCGGAAGTGAAAACATCCATTGACATTCGGCAAAGATGTGCCTCTCTGAGAGCTGCTTGTGTGGTCATTTATGTGTTGAGTGAGTTTTACGTGTGTGTTTTAATTTAAATGAGTGGGGTGTTACTAAGACCTTAGATGAGTTAGGTTTAGTGGTTTGAACCTTTGGCTACGGCTCCCACCTAGGACCCACAAGGATTTCCATAGAGAAGGGCACAAGTGAAGAACCCAAACTGCTTGGGCAGTGTCCATCATGAGGGGGGAAAACGACGGCCAGTGGTCCAACAACGGTCAATCGACTTGCCCCCCTGTTGGATTGGACCTTCAAGGTTAGATGTTGTCCAGGCTCCAAATGGCGATAAAGTATCAAAACCACATGACCCCCACCAATGGACCATGATGAACAGATGGTCCGTTGGTATAACCATCGATGGAGGTTGTCCAAAAGAGCATGTTCTGCCCCAAGGCTTGGGGTGTTTGGTAAATTCACCCCCAAGTATTTATGAACCATAGGATGTTATTTTAGGTTTATTAGGTATATTAAGTGTTTTAAACCTAATACCAATTTAGACCTCATTTCCTAAACCCAAAGCCACTTTTCTCTTAGAAGGACTCTCTCAATCACCATGGAAGCTAGAACCAACAAGGGAACTAGGAGGGTGTTGGTAGTCGTTAATCATAAAAAATCATTGGGTTTCTGCAATTTGAGGTATGTATATATCCTTTGAACGCTATTCCATTAAAAGATCCTTTCTAAAAGATTTCAAAAGGCGTTTTCAACCTAACTTCTTCTATCTTCAACCCTAAATATGGGTGTTGCATGGAAAATGTTTCTAATGATACAAATATGAGTTTCTTAATGTCCTTTGGTTGATTGTTCATTTAAAAACTTCAAGTGAAACACAGGTTAAAGCTTTCGATGAAATTTGGCTTAAGGAGGGGTTTTTAAAGGAGCATGAATTGGTAGTTTTGAAGCTTTGGTTTATTATGGTTGGGTTTGTTGTTTGATACTTCCCTAAGGTATATTATGATGAAAATATTGAGGAAAAATATATGGGGTTGAGGGTCTCTGGATTAAAGGGGTAAGTAGGATATTGCTGTTTAGCTTTACTTATGAAATTGCTCTTGCTTGGTATGGTCCACATTCCTTGGTGGCGGGCGTTTACTTGAATTTATGAATGGGAAGTTACGTGTGTATTTTGAATGAGGCCATGAAGACTATTATGGACGGAAAGATTATAATAATGTTTTCTGTTGTTAAACATGCCTTGTGAAGGCTGTTATGTGAAGTATATTCGAAAGTATGGCCTAAATGAAGTTTTTTTTTGTTGTTGTATATGATTATGTGACGCATGTAAAGTGTGTGAGGTGATGAATGAAGGGTAAGCATGTTTAGAAGTTAAATGTAATTAAATGAGGATTATGGCAAGGTGTGTTCTAGATACAACACTCACTACACTGAAATGAATCTAAATAGCAAAGATAAGTCATATAAAGGGGGTTTTGGGGTGAACCACCCCCACTACAATCATAAGATATCTCTAAGATAGGTGGAGGATGAATTCCCATATGAGTTGGATGTGGTGTTCACTAGTTATCCTTAAACATATAGTTCTATACTGTTTAGAATTTTGTGGGGTTATGGCCTAGTACCGAGGATATGAAGAAAGAGGTGGTTTATCTACCTTCGTTGAGTCTAGATGTTTTTTTCACAATGCCCTCTTGAAATGTACTCCTTGTTAGTATAGAATGAGGTAGTTAGTAACAATCATCCTTATCCTTAAAACTATGCTCCTGCATAGGTGTATTATTGGAAAGCCATATAAAGTAAGAGAATGACCTTACTCTAGGAAAATGAGGGAGCCCTCAACCGATAGAAATTAATGTCGAGATTCCATGTCTAGCTTCTTATGGTATATGTAGGTTTAAGCTAACTCCCACAAAGGTAAATGAAAATGCTAAGTCTAGAGTTTACTACTTAGGGTAGGTAGTGGAAGGGGACGCGATCTATCCACATTGTAATAGTAGGCATTCCAAAAGGGAGTTCTGGTGAGCCTTATGTCAATGAAATAAAGTGAGTCTCCTAAAAGAACTTATTACTTAGGTTAGGTATGGAATGGAAACACTATCTATCCATTGGATAAGTAGACCTTCAGGGAAAGGGTTATAGTCTTGGTGCAAGACTTCTAAAAGAGGTACTACTTAGGGTAAGGTTTGTGGTATGGGATTCGATCTAACTCATGCACTAAGGAGGAATGTGATTGAAGTCTGGGGGTGTTTGGGTGTCTTCTAATGTTCTTGTCATTGAGTGGGAGCTTGTTTCCGAGTGAGTAAGGCCAAAAAGGAGTAGTAGTTTGGAGGATCAGTTTGCGTATATTAAAGGAGCATATGCGTTACTTTCTTCATGTTCTACTGGTTGAGTCCTTTGTGTGTGTGTAATCCTTAGTTGGGCTTCTGGTACACTGTCGTTATTAATTGAGTTCACCCTCTTTGTTTGGCTCTGTAGTATTATGTGGGCCCACGCCCAACGTGCGGGCACACCTCACGGGGCATCCGTTTAGATGGGAGAGTAGCCCTACGCCATGATGTTGGGGCTTAGATCACCTCCTCTATGACGTACGAGGCACTTCGCGCAAGGCGCGAGCATCGGCGGCGACGGTGCGCTAGCCCACGAGCCGAAGCGGTAAATTTGAAGGATTACTGAAAAATGGCATTTTTTGGTTGTTAAAATTATGGAAAATTCCTTCTCTAAGGTGTTAAATAGGTTCCGTATAATGTTTTTGTCTAAATTTATGAATGCTTGAATTATTCGCATGAAAAGATATTTGTTTTTACAAATTTGTACCCTTTTTACATGTGTGGCATATATCTAAGATACATTGTTTTTGTATAGCCCCATACTTTTATACTCTATAAGAAAGTTTGAGGTTTTTGGAAGATGAAGGCAAAGCTTGGGAAATATACTACTAAGATTTGGTATGTCTCATATATTTGAGGACATGGTCTATGTTGTTCTTTAGTTTGAATATTAAGGAATGTATTATGTATTTTTCTTTGAATGTTTTAAAAGGTGTGTCCATAAGATATTATATCGTTTCTTAAGTTGTCTTGTGAAGATGAGATTCTCTAAATAATTTATGAAAGACTAAGTTTTATTAAAATTTTATTGAAAAGTTTTAATTCTGGCATATTTCATGTCTTATGAATGAATGATAGGTAAGGGCTTGTACAAGACCCAAAGGGTCAAGTACGCCCAGTCAGAACCAAGGGTTCTCCAACCTTCTTTATGGGGTACTTTCAGGTGTTACACATAAAATCAATCACAAAATAAGTATGTATGAAACTTACAGAACACAAACTTCAAAACTATAACACTCAATGCAACACAAGCAAGCAAATCTTTATTCACTCAATCTGTTTTAATTGCATCAACACATAGGCTCTTGTTCATGTCATATGAGGAAACATCCTTGTATCCTAATCATAACTTGGTATTGTCACGTTCATTTCATTTAGAGCTCATATGCAACCACAGTTAAGTCACACTCGGCAGAGTCAACTATACTCAAAGAAACAATATGCGCGCTATACTTTCAATGCATTACAGACTGAGTTATGTAAATCAACAAGGGTCTTTCTTAATTAGATCCCATTTGCCATTAGGGATATACTCAAATCATTACAGGCTTAGTGTGTCCATGGCGCATTGTACTTTCCTCTCAAACACACTACATGGCTCATGAATATAGGCAGCAATGCACAACGGTAGTCACTGTAAAAACTGAGAATTTCTCAACATCTACACCAAAAAGCAGGCTGAAATTTTCCTAATGTAGTCAAATGTTAATTTCACCTAATCTCAATCTCTATATTTTCTATGAACATTTCATAATTTATTTAGGGGAAATCCTACAATTTATAGGAACACACAAGGGACAATAGCTAAAAAGCCTTGACTTTCAAATAGGAACTACTATCATTCTTTCCAAACCCATACAAGTCACACAATTTTGCACGAGACTCATACATTTCATTTCAAGGAGGACTCACATTTCTCTTTAGAAGGGATAACCTTACCTATAAAAGTGAATAAACTATGTTTCTTACCTTATCTCTGAAGGTAAAGGCACAAAACTACATAGCAAGATGCATAATCAACATGAGAAAACCATATTTAACAAAAAAAATCCTTTTCATTGTAATTTAGAATCCCTCAAAGCATTTGGTATAACATAGTGTCAACCAAGACATACAAAAACATTGGGAGAACATGCCGCATTCCTACATTTAATGTTTCTAAGGGACTCTATCATGAACAAGCTTCTGGAACTCTTTCGTTTTCAAGCTCAAGGTACGAAAGAATAGAAGGACAATTCGGTAAAATATTACAACCTCGAATATTCTCATCATAATGTACCACTTAGTAAATTCCAATTAAGATCAAACCTTAACCCAAAACCTCAAGAAGATTTTGTTTTTTATAGCTAAAAACAACCTTCTCTTTTCATCACTTAAAACCAATTACCAACCTAAAAGGAATACAATTTTCACATAGGAACACCAAAGGCATTCTAAACCTTATCATCTATGCCAAATTATCCTCAGGTCATCAATGTTGTATTGTTTTTTTGGTGAATACATCTCACGACTAAGGTTTCAAACTATACCATCGACACCCAAGGTTAAGAACATAGAGGAAAAATACATAGAGGATAGTGAACTTTAGCCATAAGGTTTCTTTCTTTTATATGGAAAATCACACTAAAGTAAAAATTCTAGATCAATCAAACCCACAAACATCACCCTACAAAGATAAAGCATGCTACCCTTCCTATATGATCAAGTCTATATAATAACACCAAGCCAAACAAGGCAACACATATATTTAGTCAACATTGAAAATGCTTACACCTATGTCTAGGAAATATGCACATTTAGCATTTAACACCTGACTTAAAGCATTTGAAAGTATTCTAACCATATTATAAGGACTATCATAATGCAAAGTTCATTATAGCAAACATACCATGCCAGAAGGGGGCTTCATTTAACCATTAACAACTTCTTACATGCTTTAACTATATCATGACATACATTATTAACATACATGCTACTTCATATTATCTCATCTATATAGACCCAAGGACATCATACAACATTAACCATATATTATCATATTCACATACATAGCCAAACTTGGCATTCACATCATCAAACCATCCTAAATTCACCTCCATACATACGCATCAAACCAATAACACAAGTTAAGCTCAAAATTCACCGCTTTTTTTCCTTAAATGAGATACCATCTCATCCAAGCAATCACATTAAAAGGACTTACCTCACAAGAAACAAAAAGAGTGATATTATAGAGTTAAGTAATTAGCACGACATGAGAATGACGGAAGAAGGGAAACTCTAGCATCCAATATCCTATCACTAATAGATGTCGGCGTGACTCCAACAGATTGATCGAGACTCTACGAGATTGTGCAATATGAGGGACTTATGGAACAAACCCACTTTAATAATATTATGCTCGATACCATTTTTTTAATGACGAGGAGAGCACCCCCTAGACGTAACATGGTGTACTTGACCTGTAGGCTTATTCACAAGACATAAATTATCATTCATCGCATTCTCATAGGTGAATTTAGTGGAAAATTTAAAACTTTTCTAGCACATCATTATGATAGAACAACACTTCCATTATATATTATAAAATACATAATACATCAGTTAAAGACTCTTAGTCTCTTTTTTCCATCCCTAGATTCAACATTATGCAATACATTTAGGGGGAAATGACATTAAACATTAAATCATAAGTACAATATTCAAAGAATTTTACTGATAAAGACAAAACTAAAGAAATCCTTAAACCTAAGGATTCCTTTCCTTGAGCTTGTGAATCATATATTAAAGTTCCTCACCATTAAAGACCATCCCTAAGCATTATAACCTACACTTATGTAAAAAAAGGTTAGGGGGGGGGGGGGGGGGGGGGGGGGGGGGAAAAAAACAAGAATAGATCATACAAGGAAGCAATAAGTTATGGGCAACCATGCAAAAAGACCCTACATGTAAATGGGGACATTTAACTTGAAATTCATACATTAAGCCTATCTTCGCGAAAATCTTCATTAAAACTTTGATACAATAATAAGGACTCATTAACGTTACTTAAATATAGGCAAAATAATGATCATACAGCATATAAAATTCAAATATTGGATTTAAGGCATTTTGACCCATTTAAATTAGTTATTTTTCACTTAACACGGAAGTCCTGTATTTGAACTCATTCACCTACCCAAGTAATCCTTTAGTGACATTGGTGCAATGCTCACTTAAGTCCATAAGGTTATTAATTACACCCACAATCCAAAGAAGACAAACACATACCATCCTAAAATTACTAACACCTCATAGAACACATTAAGTCCAAGATTCTATGAATGACAGGAGGCTACTTCAACGTGCACATATACAACTTCACTTCATATAAATCATTATAAGACCTTACTAACTATCCCAATCTAATTCTACTAGTGTAATGTACATGTGAAGCCCTATAACCTTACACATACTTAGTAAACCTATCATGAGACCACAAGCCTTAACGTTTTATTTCATACATCAAAAAGGTAATATATTCAACTTCATTTATGCCAACAAGACCTTCATCATATAGTCATTAATCCCAACATTATGCATATACAATAAGACCACTTCATATAGACTCATACCATGCATTTCATCACAACAAATAGACTGTCACATCCGATTTTACCCCCTAGACGAACCGGTGTCATCGTCCTTTTCAAGGAGTGTGACTAGACTCTTAGTCTCATGACATTACATTCATAGGTTTTTTGAAATTGCGGGGACAATTTAAAAGTTTTCATTATGCACTATTGGAGGGTACATTGACCGCTACATACACAGAATATATAATTCAAATTCGAGTATAATAGACCCTTCATATAGGAAGGTTTAACAAGCCTCTACTTTTTATTGCACATTTACATATATGTAAATATAGAAATAGTCTAATGATTGTATCATCTTCTATCATCTAAATGATTATCACAATATGGGCATAGAACTTACATCAATCCAAACAAGACCCATATAAATTTCATAAAAAAATATAGACTCAATTGAAAGATTAAGAAATGAAAGAGTAATTAAGCTCATTATTTAAGTCCGTAAGCTATAGAGGAGGAACTGCCCTTAAAAAGTTGAGGAAACATACCCCACTTGGATGAAAGGAAGAATCCGCCTTCAACAAGTCGTATTCCAAACTCTTCCAATGACACGGAACCTAAAAATGTTTGGGAAAGAAGAAAAAAAATGGGGTTAGTACTTCACATGTACTAAGTATGATATGCTATGAACATAAACACGAGCAAAACATTCAAAAGTGACTTTTTATCAAAAATGGCAAATTACCCCTTTAGCGGACCTAATGAAAGTCAATTAAGGTCGATAAACCAACAAAACATGCTTACTATCTCAACAAGTAATACTGATCCCAAACATATTAGACCATGATTTACTACAAACCCTAACATCAAGGAATAATATCACAAGAATGAATAAGAGTAAACATATCCATAAATAAACAAGAAACTAACTCACAAGTACTTATTAGTCCAACAAGGCAAATGGACCAAGCAAAGAAACATAACCTTAATCAAATCAAGACCCCACAAGAAAAAACATTTGACCACTGTTCATCAACACTTTACATATCATGCATTTTTATTTTAGGCTTAATTTCATCGTATTATTAAAATATTATTATATCCAAATCATATTCATAAATGACTAATCAACATTCGTATCAACAATGTGCCGATGGTCATTATATATACATTCATATATAATCATAACATAAACATATATAGAATCTCCCCTAAGAACTCCCCTCGACGCTAACTAGTGTAATTGTTTAGTAGGAGTCACATACCCCTACCTTGGACTAAGCTAGACCCTTAGGTTATCCAAGTAGAGTTAAAGTCTTTGATTGTTTACGTGTGCAAACCATCTTGCCCTACGGACATTATAGACCACATGAGCTAGTATGGAATCCGGCGTAGTAATACCCTACACCGAATGAAGGCGAACTACTTGCCAAGGTAGTACTAAAACATGAAACATAGCAACTAAGTGGACTCACTAGCTAGTATTCCTATGGGGCAACATAGTTCATGAACTATGATATATAGTTGGGACCCTCTTTATGCGTAATGCATTATAGTCTCTAATCTCTAGAGTAACATAGTGTTCCTACCTTCCCTATGTAAGAAGGGACACTCCTCAATCTAGTTCACTCGGTGCTAAGTAGAGTCCCTTTTTGACCATGTCTTAAGCCTTTAATTATCAATCATAGTTAAGTTAGGCCATTAAGGACTACCCCTTGTATAATCACTCATATCAATTGCGAGATAAAAAAAAAAAATTGTTGAGTATAAGTCTTTCATCATAATTCATATAAGTGATGTTAACACATTAGATTTTATAGCATATCAAGGCCAGTGATTAGTTTTCACCATCCTTATATCACATACACCTTAATCAACCTCACAACATAGTAAAGACATTTTCAATTAAACATATACCACTCTATAATCTTAGTATAAGACATACTCAAACGTAATACATGACTTAACAATAAATAATCACAATTGGAAGTAAAAGTAAAGATAGAGATTCTGAAGACTTACCAAGTCTTCCTCATATTATATCACAAGGTATTACCCTCAACAAAAACACCTAACCCAATTAGGGAAGTTAACATCATCAAAACAATGAATAACCAATAAGATAACCAAGGGCAATTGCATCTCATAACACAATCAAACTAGATCCACAACTTAAGACAAGATTACATAGGCTAATTCACATTATTAATTGATCACCTAAATCCATCTCAAGAACTAGAATGATAGGCCTATAAATTCATCTTCATTTTATCATATAACAAATAGGATATTAATCTAATCAACAACCCAACTCAATTGAATGATAAAAATACAATATAGGTCAAGATCACTAACCTAGGGGTAGGGATGGAGGAATCATATTCTTCAATTTAGACCAAACCATCTAAACAATACCATAAAAAGTTGAATTACGATGTTAATCTTTACCTCAATTAAAACCCTTAATAACATTAACAAACTCAATCCATAAACTTCAATTCGTAATGATAAGACCCATAAGAAAACTCAACTTTTGAAAAATATTTTGAAGGAACCCTTTGAGGAAAGAGTCTCAAAGGTGAATCGAACCCATTCCTTAACATTTTTCAATAATTTGATGGTGAATTCGTCCCAGTCCATCCCCTAAACCCTAATACTTGCTAGTCTTCAATGGTGAGTTCATATAGAGAGAGAAATAAGATAGAAGGAAGAGAGCTTATTTGAGAGTTGTCTTTAGGTTAATGAGGGTTGGGAGTATTTATATTTGGTCTTAAATAAACTTGTAACGACCTGTTTAGTCATTTTGAGCAACAGATTTTATTCTGGAAAAACTGGCAGATGTGACGGAGGCCACGACGGACCGTCAAGGGACGAAGGGACCGTTCGTGGGAGCGGTGTCGTTTCAAAAAACCAATTAGAAAAACTTAAAATTGGGTACTGAAAAAATGCGACTCTCTGAACGTCGTGACGGGGTGGCAGGACGGAAACCGTCGCAGGCTCGACGGCCCGTACAGGCCATCCATTAAACAAGTTCTCTGTTGCATACGACGGGACAGCAGGACGGACCGTTGATGCAGGCGCGACGGGCACGTCACGGGTCTGGTAAGCAATCCCAGTTCGGGGTCGGATTCTTTACATGTTTTAAGGGCGTTTTTGACTATTCCTGCTTTAATTATAAAAGTTAGAGGGTGAATGTTAATAAGTCTTAATTACTTGGGGGTTAAAAGAGGTAACCTGAAGTTAATTAGTGGGTTATTATTTTCCACTTGCATTCTAATACATTAATAATTGGGTAAAGAAGAGGGTTTGAATAAAGAAAATAGAAAGAACAGCAAGAGAGAGAGAGGGAATCGTTCAAAAGAGGAGGGAAGAAGAGGACAACAAGAAATTGAGGGAATAATGTGCGTTTGTTGATCACGATCTTCAGGTGGAGGTAGGTTATGGTTTCTTTTACACTAGCCGTAGTTTAAACTCTTAATAGCGAATTGATATGTGTTGAGTAGTATTATTAAGTCTTCTATATGCGTAATTGCGTGTATGGCATGAGGTGATCTTATATATATATGCATGATTTGTGATAAAATAAAGACTGATGCGCTATTGAATCTTAAATCTGAAGAAAGAAGAAACCCTAAATCATTGTTAATGATGATGCCTGTCTAAAAGAAGTTGATAAATTATATAAGAGAGTGATGATGCCTTGGTATAAAAGAAAGTGCTTTGATGAATAGGGGATCGGGTGCCGGTGCCAGTTCCTGGTACCAGGATAGAATAGAGGATCGGGTGCAGTTCCGGTACCAGGATAGAAATAGGAGGATCGGAGTGTCACGTTCCGGGACCACCAGGATAGAATATGAGGATCGGAAGAGAAGTGTCACGTTCCGGGCACCAGGATAGTATAGGATCGGGTGCCTTGGACACATTCGGTACCAGGATTAGAATATGAGGATCGAAGGTCACGTTAGACACCAGGATAGTATTATGGATAGGGTGCCACGTTCCCGGGTACCAGGATAGAATATGAGGAAGGAGTGTTCTAAGTGTCACGTTCGACACCAGGATAGAATATGAGGATCGGAGTGTCACGTTCGATACCGGATAGGAATGAGGCGCGGTGTCACGTACCGGACACGAGAGTGAATAAATAATGAATCTTGAAAGATACTAATATTACTCACTCTTAAAAGAACAGTTTCCCACACGAGT
>JAKWJA010001389.1:0-26752 GCA_027704765.1 Solanum habrochaites | reverse complement strand
TAACCATGTTATGGACTTATTGTATCTATAAATATCAATCTCTATGGAGATGGTGATGTTCATTCTATTTTTTCATTCTTTCTTTATTAGTCTAATTCTTTTAATTTTATTTTTTCAGCTTTGTCTTCATCACTCATGTAGTTAAGTAATCAAAAATAAGACATAGAAAGATGATGTCACGAATGATCTTCATTGATGAAGATCATTAGATATTTCTTTAACGATCCATCGCATTATTGTGGTACAAGTTTAAACAAAATGGAAGAAAAGAAGAACTTAATTATCTTGGAGATTCATTGCATGAGAGTTGTAGTAGGCCATAAAAGTTTGATGATTTTCAAACTTTTGAAGATCATTGTTGTAATATTTTGATTTTCAACTAATATTATTTGTTCTATTTTATTGATTCTTCATTGAACAAAAAAATGATTATTCCCATTTCATGATTGTTGTTGTTGAAGATGAAAAGATGAACACACACACACCCCACACATGCACGCACGCCGCCCGCATGGCGCACGCACCCACACACACACAGGTTTGTTGACACTAACGCTCTATTCTTTATGTACACTTTTTAACTTCTAGTGCTATTTTTGTCCCTACCAGTATCATGCTATGGTCTCTTTCTATGAGTCATCATCACACATACCTGCCTCGCTTTTTTGTAGTATTGACTCATTTTACATGCTCTTTCTACTTGAGCCCACCCGGTATCCAATTTTGTACACGCCTCCCATACCTTGTTGTGCTTTTAATGGCCTATAAAGTTTGTCTTTTTTCAGTCGTACTGACCCTTATGCGACTAGATGCAATTTGTAACTCCTCCCCCTTCCTTCTTTTCGCGACTGCTTTTTATTGTATTTGTTATTAATATATTTTAAGTTTCTTACTTTTCATTTTTCCTATTAAATAGATAAGGGAGAAACGAATCTTATAAACATAATTGGAACTTTGACATTTCATTCCCTAAATTAATCTCATGAAGTGTCACTTCGTAAACTAAGAAATATAGAGTCTGTATATGCATAATATGATGCTTGCTATAACGTTCTATAACGCGCATAAACTCTCAAATTTTAAATGTGGAAACTTATCATGATAATTTATTGTGTTTTCCACGCATATCTAAATTAAATGTGGATTGTAAGACAGTTCATTTTTTAAGCAAATGTTGTTGTTATTTAATTCATATTGATGTACTCTATTAGAGGGAAATATTATGAATTATGTATATTGATTTCTTGCTTTTTAGTTAGTCATGTTCAAGAGATCAATTCTGACCACAGAATCTTAGGCTCTAAATTTAGATTTGATAATCTTTATAACTCCTAATAAAAAAACTCTCAACTTTTAAATGTGTAAATTATGATAATTTATGTATTTTTAAATAAATATCTATATAAATGTGTATTGTAAGACAACCCTTTTGAGGCAAATGTTTAAATGTATTTTTAGTTCACATTTGATTACTCGTGATTGAGGGAAAATGTTATTATATATATATTATATACATATATATGACTATGCTTTTAATTTATTTGCCAAAATAAAAAAATAACAATTGAAAAAAAACAAATAGTTTTTTATATAACTGATTGAATCATTGTTTTGTTATTTTATTTATTATTTTGTACTCCCACTTTAGTTTATCTATTTTTTATTTTCACATTTTATTGAAGTGATTGAAAAAACAAAATCTAATAAATGAAAAATTGATCCGACTTAAAGATTTTATAATTTTTTAGTTTAAAATTGTTCTCTTTTTGCTTTGGGTTACTTATATGTTAATTGTGCTCATGAAATATTATTTAATATTTAATTACTTATATTTTATATACTATGAAAAGTATAATTTTTGAAAATTTTTTTGAAGTATAAGTAAATAAGATCAAAATAAATAAAAATAGTGAATAAAAATATTAAATACATTTTATGAATTTAAAAAAATAGGACCAAGAAATATGCCAAAAAACATTTATTCATGCGTTTTATAAATTAAATTATTTTTGTTAAATATGTATCGTTTGAAAATTTAAATTAAAAGATGAATACAATGACTAGATAAAGTGATTTGATTTTAATAATATTTTTAAAAATAAAACACAAAATTTTGTACATAAAGACTTTCACATGAGTATGATTAAATTAAATGACCAAAATTAGGGATTAAGTAATTTTAAAATTTTAATTATTTACTAAGTAATGAGTTATATATCTTAGGTATTCGGTTATTTAATTTTTTATAGAAAGAGGTGCAATCATAGATTTGAGAATGCAAGAAGTAATTTGAAATGAAAAACATATATGAGAATATTCAACTTAATTAACTTTGAATTTTATTATTTCTATACACATAATATGTGAAGAGGTTTATTATCGATCAAAATATTTCAAGTTTATGAATCTATTATATTTAATTTCATATAAAAAAATATAGAGTAAATGATAGCAAGACGAGTTAATAATTGTGAAAAAAAAACATATTCTCATTCGAGGGTGAATATATGAACTTATAATAGCGTAACATTTTCGATAAAAATTCATTAAAAAAACAAAATTTGACAAATGATAAAAATTATCTTGGAATAATACAACTAAAGAATCTAAAATACCATAGATGTGATCATGCAAAAATTATACAAATTTAAATGTATATTTGAAAAAGAAACAAGAACGAATTGAAGAATGGAAATATTCAAAGGAGTTTTATTTCATATCAATATGAAAAAGAATAATAAGACGTCAGATGTTTTTATTAGTATTTTTCAGTACTTTATAATTAATTCTTTATTATATCAAGAAAAAAAGTACATCAGGAGTATATGTTGTAATCTTTAAAATTCAAACTCATGATATTCCATAAAATGTAGAAAGTGACATATAACTATGTGGCCAAACAAAAAAATTACTAAAAAATATATCTTGGACATTTGAAATAAAAGTTATAGATGTTTTTAAATAGCGTGATCTTCATAATTAATATATAAGTAAAAAAAATTAAAAGTGATAAAGTACTTTTGAAAGAAAGATACTATATAATTGATGAAAAAAAGAATCCTTTAATATGTATTTAAAAGACCGTGCGAAGCGCAGCAAAATTCCAATAGTTACTGATAAAACTTAAGTCTTACTATGTTCAAGTCTAATATGTCATCTTTACTTATTCTTTCCTCTCAATTTAGGGTGATGTTAATTCATAGATAAATTTTGTAAAAATAATATATTAAAGGTTTTACAGACAATCATAATCTTTATTCACAAATTATATTTTAAAAAATGCAGAATTAATTCGGATGTACTACTTCTTGACCTTTATATAAATTCGAATTCAAAGTTGGAAAGAGAATCCTATCGAAAGGGTCCACCTAAATAGCGGCTATTGGGGCTTCATTCGGACTCAATTAATTTTGGTTGTATTTTACGAATTTTATAATTTTATCGTGTTTTAGTAGTGTGTATGGTGATTGGATATTATAATTGGTTTATTAATGGGTGGGTTTTAGTTTTAGTTAGTAATGAGTGGGTGAGTGGGTCGGTCTAAACCTTATATTGATAAATTCAAAATTTATAACCAATAGTTGAGCGCAAAGTATATTAAAAATATATAAAACAATTAAACTTGTAAAACTGTAAAAAGTGGCAATTTTGCAACCAAGTTGAATGACAGGGTATTGTTAAAGCCCCAATAGGTGGAGAAAAGGGGGCATTTGAGCCAATGGGTGGATGGAGGGGGTTAATTTTGTACTATTTCCACTACTTCGAGGATATTTTAGGCCCTTTTCCGTTTATGATTTCTATAAATCTGTATGAGTTATTTGGATAAAAATGACATATTATGTCTTATAAATTCAAATGATTTTTAAGAGATTTATTAAATAAGAGGATGATGCCTTGAGTTTATACAATTTATACCAAATCTTATAGTATGAGAAAACTACATAAATGAGTTATAAGTCCAAAAATAATTACATGTTCATATCTTTATTCAAAATATTTCAAGAGATATCATTCTCTAAAAAATGAGGATGATGACTTGAGTCATACGTGTTCATTCTTTTTATTCTATTTTTTTTCCTCTCTCGTTAATTATTTATTATTTTTATTTTCTCTTTTATTATTATTTTTATTTTTTCCTATATTACAAATATCATTTAGTAATAATTTTATTATTTCTATTTTTTTTGTTAGTTTATCTTCTTTTTCAATTTTTTCTCTTTCTATATTTTTAGATTTTTAAGAAAATAAAATAAATTACTTTTGTCCTTTCCCATTTATTACTTTAATATTTCATGGAAGTTACCTTACCTATGAAATAATATGCATAGCACATGTCATAGTTTAGAAAGATCAAAATATTATGTAAGTCAAGACATTTTTACTTCATGAATCATGACAGCGTTTACTTTAAGCAGCTTTTAAGAAACTGTTAATAATAATGACAACCATTATATGTATATATATAAAAAAAAAGTTGGCTTATCTACTTTGCACAATAATTTATGTACTATGTACATAATATAATTTTTCGACGAAAGAGGTTTAAACTAACATCTTGACTATGGTAATTTAAGATACTTAACACATTGATGAGAGTGCATATTCCAGAAAACTGTACATACTAATGATTTTACGAAACACATATTGCGTCTGACAGGTATGATATATTACTTCAAACTACACAAATCTTTCTTTTTCATAATGGTAAAGTTCCTATCCATTTTATGATATTTCAAAATACCATCGTTGCCTCTCTGTTGCGTCTAACTTTTCAGAGACATATTAACATCCTTCCAATCCAACGTTTTTGTTTCCTATTTTATGCTACAATAGCTCCATATATCAACGATTAATCAAACACTTCAATTTGATTCAAATATATCTCTCTGGAAGTTCATCAATTTCAAGTTTCTAACGAGGTTAGAACTATTTCTTCATCAATTTTTTTCAGCTCTTTAGATTTCATTTTTTTATTAAAAAAAATAATATTTTTAATTTACAAATTTCTTATACATATGAATTCTTCTCCCTCTTTTTAGTAGGTACCTTGTGTATTTTATTTTGATGATGAAAACTTTCATCAAAATAGATCTAATCAATTCATTATGATTCCGCCGATGATGATTGGGCTGAAAATAAATCCAAAAGCTTATAGGATCCATTAACAATGACGAATGATAATATTTAGAAGACGAAGTCGAAGGAGGAGGAAATTTCTTCTTTTAAAGCGAATGTGGAAGAACCCCTCAAACAAGATAGAATTGTTGCATCTTCTACGTGGTGTGGTATCTTTGAAGAAAATGATCTAGGATTAACAATCTTAGGAGGTTGATTTCTGGATAAATGGCTACTTCGTCAATATAGAATAGTCATAATGTATTTGTTGACACACCCATTTGAATGTTTTACTATTTTAAAGATACATTAAATAAAGTTTTAGAATGTTTCTTTAAAAGTTTTGTTATTTTGAATTTAAATTTAATGTATTTTAATTTTGATCTCAATATGTATATTTTTATTTATTTTTTGGTTATAATTATAGTGTTTGTGGTGTACAATACAAAATAGGATAATTTTAAAAATTATATGATACAATAAGGTGTATAAATTTAAGGAGCACAAATTTTATCATTGAAGATTTTGTTATTAAGTTAGAGCTTACACTTTATCTAACCACGACAATGGTATTTCAACATGTATCAATTACTAAATTAATGTATCAAATATATTATTTTATCTTTCCTTGTTTTTTTTTGGTGATATTTAAATAAAAGAAAGTTACAGTAAATACGGTTTAGTTACAATTCATGATTTATCATATAATGAAGATTAAAATACAAATAAAAAATAATATATTATATAAATATTTTATCAGATTTTATAAAACTTACTAGTTTTAACAGTTTGATTAAATTATTTTACAGCAAAAAAAATTGACACAAAGGTTGAAACAAAATTTATATTGATTATTCTTATATTAAAAGGTGGATGTATGTTTTATTAAAAGGAAAATGTGCAACTTTTCTTTAGGTAAGAGGAGTACAGAGCGTGTGTTGACACTTCTGTTTTATAAGTCCACAACAATGTTTTTGCTCGTAGTTGGCTTATCACTTGAGTTTTTTGCTTTTTTTGTGAACGTCCTAAGCATTCGTTGATCGATGGATGGCCAAGACCAATTCTTATCTGTTAAATGGAACATTGAATAATTCAAAATTACTTATTTAACCTTTCAAAGGCAAACAACATCAGTTTAGGCTTATTATTTCTATTAAAATCAATTTGACTGATTGATAATCTGTCGTGCGATTTATGTATCCAGTACAATTTTTTCATATATGCAGCATATGAAAACTATTATTTATATAAGTATCAACACTCATTTTTTTCAATTGCCAGAATATCCTTCTGTGTTACTTTATTTATTAGCAATAAAAATGTAGAAAAAAATAAGATGTATATGAGAATCGTTGCTTCAAATGATACCTTTTTTACATGTCGTCTCTTTTAATTTTGGCACAATCACCATTTATTTGATACTCGTATCTATCATGTACAAAATTTACAGAAAATTAAGTATCATACAAACAATAACGTATACCAAACTAAACTTTATAAAAACATAAGAATAAAAAAATGTTAACTTAGTTTTTCACTAAAAGTATTCATAAGTATTTAAATTTGAGAATTATAGACATGGAAGCAGAGAAAAGTACTTCTAAAAAGAAAGCAATCAACAATCTTTCGGGAAGAAAGATATGTTTGCGTTTCCTAATTTCACCTTCAACACACACAATTTCACTATTATTGGCATAAAATTTTGTATAATTTCACCCATATATTCCTAATTACACAATCGAGAACAATTTACTTCAACAATGTATATTGATCTCGATTTGTTTTCTTTCAACTATAAATACCAATTCAGGCAATTGTTGAATACGATTTAAGAACGAAATATTTTCTCCACCAACTATCAAATCAATTAGTGTATCGCTCGATCGAACATCATTTTCTATATCCAAAATGCCTCTTTAGCCAAAGATAAAAAAAAATATCATTTGACTCTTCACAAAATTGCGTTCAAATTTGTTTGAATCAAACTTTTAATGTTTTTTTGAAGATTTGAAAGAAGATTTCACGATTTGAAATTTGAAAATTATAATTCAGTTAGAGGTTTATGACTGATTGATTGAAGGAAGAAACATACGCGTGATTTGTGGGAATCAATTAATTTCTGTTTTTAATCCCTTATTTAACGCTTAAACTAATAACAACAACTTAATAATTCAAGTACCAGCCGTTATTAATTAAAGTATCTACCTACAATTTTTTGTATCCGAAAAACACTAAAAAAGGGATTTTTAGTAATTAATGAAAGAGTAGGGATAGGAATTTCTTTCTTATACTATGTGATTTGCTAATTTTTACTATCATATAACCCATCCGCGCTAACCCATACAAACTTTGATTTTTTACGGGTTAGCCCATTTTTGGTGTGGGCCAGAAAACGGTCGGCCTAACCTACAAGTATGTGGGTTACAGGCTTGCCGGGCTGGCTCGGTTTTTTAAAAATTATATATTTTTTAATTATTAAATTAAATTATAAATTATTATTCAAAAATATTATCATAAATATCGACAAAACGATATTACATGATGCTAATGTTACTACTTGTTAATCAAATCAACAAATAAAAGTAGATTACAGTTTATTAAGTTTTTTTTCAAGTAAAGCATAAAGATCTAAAATAGAAATATTAATTTTATTGTTTTGGAACTGTATATTCTCTTCTATTTTAAATTTTAATATTTATATTAATTCGGTAATTATTTTATTGACCACGGGGTCGTCACACTGGTTACTTCTCAAGTCACCCACAAATCATATGTTAGTTAGGACGGACTTAAAAGTCCTTTTCTTAAATGGGCTGCAAAAATCTTAGCCCAACCTATTAAATTTCGAGTTAAGTCAGGTCGGCCTAACGAGCCTAGCTCATATTGACGGCTCTAATTATATTAGTTTAAACAAAGACAATTACTTAAGCAAGGGGTGACTTAATAAAATAGTTTGTTGAAAGACTTGGTTTAACAAACGTTCAAGGTTAATTTTTCGTTCGATTTTTCCTCCCAATTAGTATATTTTATTGTTCCTCTTGATGTGTAAATTGTATACAAAATACCAAATAATTTAAAACATTTTATTTTGAGATGATATACATAGGTCATAATTTGCTCTTCCATACGTAAGTACAATGACATCATTTTATTCTTAATAAGTGTGATTTTCTTCGGACGACCAAAATGATAAACATGTAATTTCCTTTTTCCTAGTTCCTTTATATGGTCCCCTTGTAAAAAGACATGTTTATATGCATTATTATCTTAATGTTAATTTACACTTCCTAGTTCTCAAGGGACCTAATTATATATGAATTAAAGTCTACTAATCAGGACAAGAACAACATTTCAACATTGGCAATAAAAACGTTATTTCAATTTATATGAAGTACTTTTTTTTAGTCTGTCGAAAAAAGAATGACAAAATATGTCTTATTATCTTGTCATATAGCCATTGTACACGCTCGATAACAGATTCAGGATCCAACCCCGAGACCTGATTTAGGACTTGACCTCGACTCGAGACACGACATTTGAATTGGGATCCGGCCCTAACATCTCACTCGAGACCCGACCCAGGACCCAACTTCCAAATCGAGACCCGACTTCAACTCTTGAACCGGGACCTGACCCGAACACTCAAATCGAAACCCAATTTTTTACTCGGATTCGACCCTGAGACCTAACTTGGGAGATGATCCGACCTCAACTCTCAACCCGAAGTCTGACTTTGTCCCCTTGAATCGGGTCGAGAGGTCCGTGTCCCAGTTTATGTGATATACTTTCCTTTTTAGTCTATCAAAAATAATAATAATAATGACACAATACATCCTTTGTGTTTTCTAAAAGGCATTGTGCATGCCCAGTCTGACTATTTCTATCTATATATAGGAGGGCATAACAAACATTCACATAAACTTTGAATACTCCTAATTATAACTTCAAGATGATGCAAGATGTTTGGACACGACCCATTGCAGCAATCATGTTCACTAGGACCATGTACCAATGCTGGTTGACTTTTTTTTATAAAGCTAGTGCCACGTAAGCCGAAAAGGGGTAGAAAATTGCTTATAAAATAAGTTCAGGGGGTAATAGGACCTTAGTATAGTATAAGTGTGTCTTTGGGATTTCGGACATATGTTGAAGGGGTACTTGTGCATTTTCCCTAATAATAATAATAATCATTCATTACTTTAGTTTAGTTTTACGTATGGGCCAAATGGCATAAGATATTAAATAAATTATGAACTTGACCCCTAAGAATCAACAAATAAATATTAATTATTAATAAATAATCGTCAACTAAATAACCATAGTTACACAAATAGTTTAAGATTCTCATTTAAAATTTGCGGGAAATCATTTTATGAAAGAAATAGGTTTAGTACTCAAAATAATCTGACTGGTCGTTACAGTAAAGATATTTTTTAAAATCTTTTAAAGTATATTTTCTAAAGAATTATTTGAATTGATTTTATTTGTACTTTAGTTTCATTCTAATATATTATTACTTTGATCACACTTACTTATATTAAACTAATAAACTTCTATAATAAAGTAAGCATTTTTAGTAAATATGATAAACAACAAGATTATTAAAACATAAAATTAAAGTAATAATACAATAGAGTAACTAATAGATCACAAAAACTCATAAAAGAAAAGAAAGTGAAGTAATAATAAATGTGTTGATAATCATATATTTATATAAAAGAGAATCTTGAGCCCACCTACGTGGCGCCACCAGAAACTAGAATTCGCTTTTAAATTTATTTATTTTCAAAACTACCCTTCCATTTTCATGAAAAGTTGTGAGTTTTTTGAAAAGTTGTGACAATTATGAAATGTTGTGTCTTTTTTGAAAAGTTATGACTTTTATGAAGAGTTGTGATTTTTGTAAAGAACTCTTACTTTTATAAAAGGTTGTGACTATTCTAAAGGGTTGTAACTTTTTCATAGAGTTGTGATCTTTCCAATAAGACACAATAAATATTTTTTCACACTACCCTATGTTTATATGAATTGGGGAATTGTTGCCATCTAATGGTAGTTTTTTATCCACTACAGGATAGTCAAAAATCAATACATTATGATTTTTATGACTTGTTTATTCTTACAAGGTCTTCATGTAGTTTAA
Organism: Solanum habrochaites; assembly: GCA_027704765.1. Classification (NCBI taxonomy): domain Eukaryota; kingdom Viridiplantae; phylum Streptophyta; class Magnoliopsida; order Solanales; family Solanaceae; genus Solanum; species Solanum habrochaites. Next base: position 16,494 of record JAKWJA010001389.1, on the reverse strand, counting down.
ACTTTACTATAAGTCATAGTGATTAGTCTAACTCTGATAAAAAAAAAATTATGTGGTGACCCTTTTTTTTTAAAATAGTTAAATTTCAGGAAGGATAATTGAAAATTGATCTTCTCTTTGTCCCCCATTTATATAGGCTTTTAGATAAACAAAGGAAATTGATTTCAATGGAATGTACATATTACTCTTGGACCTCTTAGTGACAACTCATACACTGCTAAATTGTTGATGATTGAACTCATTATATTGGTTCTTTAGTTTTACGAGTTTTCTAAAGCCTAGCGACGGTGAAATAATTGACTGCTAAAACCCAAAATGTTTCAATCATATTGAAATAACGCTAGTCGAGTCTGATATACTATAATATTAGATATTAGATTATATATATATATATATATATATAGATAGATATATAGTATAACATATATATATATATATATATATATGTTCTACATATTTAGTTCATTTCGTAAAAAATAATCGAAAATCGTCTCAAAAAAATTTAGTCTTACTTAACGCTTCACTAAATTAATTTTGGAGAAAATTAGTATCACATATCTCGAGTCTTTAGTTTATAATTGAGTTAGCTATTTCACCTCGAAAAAATTAAGAAACTCGCTAAATTAATTATGCCAATCCGTCTTTTAACCAAGTGACTCAATGTGACAACTTATTAAAGGCCAAATTTGGGCTTCTACTCCTTGTATAGCAGACACCATTTAAACTCCAACCCATCAAGAATGTGCCTGACTCTTTTGCCCTCAACCCATTCCAGTCGGCCCACTCCCTATTCCCAGCCCATACTAATTAAACCCAAATCAGTCTAATTTCCGGCCGCCCCATCCCTTTTCCCTCAACCCGACCCGTTGGGGGTATTTTTCTTCCTCTTTCTTTTACGCTTGAGAATTCCAAAACGTGCGAGGAGACAACGGCAATTCGTTGTCTTCACGACGTTTAGCTAGGAGACAGAATAGCGGACAAGTTTGAAAGGTAGTTCATGGCAATACATGACAAGTTCACGCCTGGCACCAGCCTAACGTCTCTTTCTTCATCTTGTACGGAGCTCGCAACTTTTTTCGCGATTCTAGCTATTTCCTTGCCCTGGCCAGCACGCAAAGTCATCCTTGAGGTCGTGAGATCGCTCCATGTAGCGCCCAAGGACACTAGTTTCATCTGGAGTGTCCACCTCGTCACCCTCCCTTTGGAACTTGGCAAAATTCGGGCATCAAATCGGCATATTCCTTCAGTTTTGGATAAGATTTGGAGTTCGAAATCCAAATTTTGGTGGGCCTGTAAATTAAATCTTCCAGCCCTTTTCCTTGTGAAAACCCTAATGTCTTGCATAAAATGTCACTGTTCTTTCAGTTAGGGGAGGATTTGATTTTTTTTTTTGATTTTTCTTTACTTTGGAGGCAGCCATAATTCCATAGAGAAGAAGAAAAAGGGAGGAAAAAGAAATATCTAGCCGAGGAGAAAGGATTTTTGAAAATTTTTTTGGAGATAGAATCTTTTTTTTTCTCTCTCTCTCTAGAGAATTTAGTTGGAATCTAAGAGAAAGCACAGTGAACTAATAGCTAGAATCTTCATAAATATTGGGAAACATTGTCTCCGAGACAAAGGGAGTAGGAGTGTTTAGTTTTGTTCAAGTATTGCCTAGTTCCTTTGTTCGTCCAAAACTTTTCGGAGTTGTCGAAAGTCGCTGTTATACAAGCTCGTTAGTTGTCCCGATTCGTTGCCCGAAAAGAGGTGATATTCTCTCCGTTAATTTTTCCCTTGTGTTTTTTTTCTTTGTTTTGTCTGTTAATATTTAAAAAATCGTTGCTATGTTGATTGTTTGCTGAAAACCATCGCTTATTGTTGATAATATCAGTTCAAAGAATATGTCTTATTTTCTGGTTGTCATGAGTTACTTGACACTATTTTGACATTCTGAAAATTATCTTATCTAGTATGGCCGTTTTCTGTCTTTTGTTTTGTTTGAATGCGTTTGATGTTCCTTTCCTGCGGCTGGTTCTTTGCTCGAAATCTCAGTTATGTTATATCTAGGGTCATTACTGTTTGAGGCTACTTATTTTTATATAAGTTTAGATTTTTAATCAGCCGAAATGCTTAAGTATAGATGGTGTAGTCGGGTGTTTGTTCCATCCATTTTTTCTTCTTCTTTCTTTCTTTCTTTTTTTTTCTTCTTTCTTTCTTTCTTTTATATATCCTTGTTGTCTTACTGCATATTGATTCATTTAGATTAAGTTGTGATTGTTTTCGATTTTCAGTTTAAAGAAAAAAAGAGGGGGAGAATTCACATCTGTATGCATAACAAATAAAAGCATGAGTTCCTTCTCGTTTTATTTGCAAAACTTTGAATTTCACCCTAAGATTATTTAAAGCTCAAATTTATCAATATCGACTATTAGGTGTATAGCATGCTAATTTTTCTAGTACAAGGTTGTGTTTAGTCACGTGTTGCATGATTTTAGACTTTGGTTTTAACCTGCTGTCTTAACATCTTATTCCCTATTTCAACGCTTATATGAGATTGAATTCGGATTGGGAACTCGTCTATTTTTAAAAAATAATTTTGTTTTGGCTAAAAAGTTGGGCAGTAGCATCTCTGTTTCACATCTAAGTTTTTTATTCATTTCATTTTTATCCCTAAATGCCTTTGTATCAACTTTTCACTGTTGATTTCGGAATACTCATCCCATGTGTGGCTTTGGTGAGTTGTATTCGTGGCTTTCACTTTGAATCCAAAAAGGTCTGTTTATGTTCGATTGCCTTTTAGTTTTTAGTTTTTAGTTTGTTTGTTTTTTTATAAAAAAAATGAGTCGAATCTGTTTTTTTTCTTCTCGTTTACTAGTTCCCTTTCCTCTTTTGGTTTAGTATTCGTAGCTAACTGTGAAATCTAGTCGCGTTTAGTCGAGAGGATAAATCTCTCCTTGATTTCCTTTGGTTATCCAATTATGAGTAGTTTTGGTCATTGCTCGATCCTTAGTTGCCTATAAATTTTGCTGCTCTCGCTTATCGATTTTTATGTAGATAAATGAATAAAAATGAACATTAGCAGAAAGCATCAGCTTGGGTTGAAGAAATCGATTATTATGGTTTATTATTGGCATCATGATGATTTATTTGCTATTACGCGTGGCTTAGGCTACTGCCAACTCCCCTTTGTTTGATCCAGTTTGCCAGTAATCTCTTATGTCATTCTATATCATAATTTTGAAGTATTACGATAGGCTATTAATCCTATTAATCATTTTATGCATGTGACACCCGCCTCTGAGTCCGCATGGGCCCTCTCTTTCGTCCTCATATTTTAAGGAAGAGTCGTAAGATTCATAAATCCTCTTCCGAGTCAATCCTCAAAGATGATGAATAGATCTTGGAGTCTAAAAAATCGAAGCAAGTCGAAAGAGTTAAAGAGATTGGGACAACTAGCCCAAATTTATTTTTATCGTATTGTATTTATTTTGGGCATAAGCCTTGTCGCCTTTTTATTTTATTGATTTTTACTGTTTAGAAGCGGACAGGTGTTTGTTAAAAGAAATGGGTCTCGGAAAACACAAACCCCCGTCAATGGGTAAAACACCCAAAGCAGGTGGATCCAATTTATGACCAAGGCGGACAAAACCCAAAATTGGACCCAAAATCTCTCTGTCTCTCTCTCTCTTACTTTATTGTCTACCTGCCTTGTTTATTCACCGTTTAGTTTTAAAGTTAGGAAAACTCGAATCCCCATAGAATGACATAATATTTTAAATAACTTAAAAATTGAATCAAATATAGTTTGTTTTTTTGCAAGTTTATATATAAAAAAATAAAAATTAACTTTCAAACAATTTTGAAATTTTTAAACAAGTACTAGCCAAATAGTTAGTTGTCGGAAAACTGCAACTAGGCGGATATTTTAGGTGCTTAACACCTTCCTGGAATATTAATAGGAATATCGAACCCCTCTAAAAATTTTCAAACGATATTTTTTCTGTTGTAGTTATTTGAAAACAATAGTTTTCTTAATTTTCCTTAAATATTAAGTGGCGACTCTTTAATAAGTTGAGAAATCTTCAACACAAATATTTTCCAATTTTTCGATAAAACAGAAATGGCGACTTTGCTGTGGAGGCGAAAGATTCTAACCATAAAACTAGCATATTTGGCTACGTGAGTGGACTGTTTATATGTTTATTGCTTTATTGAACTGTTGCATTCATGGCATATCATGATTCCGTCAGACGATGATTATTTCATTTCCACTAAAGAACGATTATGCGGGTTCGCAGTCGTTCATTAACCAAAATTTTCTCGGGGCACCCTGACGAGGTTTTATTGGCTACTGATAGTCAACGACGTTAAACTTGTCCAAGCCCAAGTAGTACGCTTGGGTAAACCCTTTCCTCTCTAATACAAACACACTCTTAGTTAAACTAAAATAGAGCGAAAACCAATCCCGAAAAATAACGCATTGGCCTAAGACGACCCAACACCCAAGGAGTGTTGAGCCCATTAGAAAGACCGCCTTGAGTCCAAAGAGCCCACGGCTCGATAGGACGATCATATTTGTGTGACAAGTTTGAAGGATGTATTGTATGTTTAAATGTGGTGGTAATTAACTAGTTGTATGTTTTTGCAGATGTCTAGTCAATTCCTCCATTTCAACATGGTCACCAAGACACCCTACATTTTTCGTGTATGGTGGAATAACCTCAAAGATTGTCAAAAGAGAGAAATCTCGATTCACTTGGGTCACTTACCTTCAATAATGAACTTCAAGGTATGGCCCACGTTTATTGAAGTTATCACTCGATTCTGGGACGATGAGGAAATGGTTTTTCGATTTGGAGATGTCAAAATAACGTCCACGTTAGAGGAAATTAAGGATTCTCTAGACTCTATTGGGACATGTGATAAAAGGAAAAAATGTCCAAATCATCACATCCTTCTTCCAGATAGGCCAACCAGTAAAGAATTGAAGGACATATTTTTGCTAGTAAATGCAAACTGGTTGGAAACCCACGATATACCACTAATGAGATTTTTTTGAGAGATGGGGGCATGACAGCTATTTCAGACTATTTCCGAATGAATTTCACAATCACAGTAACTAGAGGCAAACTCAGACTATCGTTTTCTCTGCATGTCTTTAGGAACTATGGTGTTCCCTAAACATAAAGGAAAGAAAATCGACACTCGGGTTGTGATGGTAGTGGATTCCATGTTCAGAGGGATTGGTAGAAAACAAGAAGTACTGCATTTTGGCCCCGGTCATTTTGGCCGACCTTTATCGATCCTTAAGTCTGTGTAAAAATGGGTTCCCATTTTTCCAAGGTTGCAACATTCTACTTTAATGGTGGTTGATTGAGCATCTCTATAAAAGGGACGACGCCCAGCCTCCGGATTTGGCCAAACCGAGCCAGACGAGTCCCCTTAATAATTACAAATTCTATCTAAGTGTCTGCAGATTTCCAATTCATACCACCAGGGATGCATGGGCGAGGGTATTTTATGATCTGAAAGAAGGAGATATACAGTGGATGTTATCGAACTTTAAGTCCGAGAGAATAGCGGCACAAGGGGCCAAACTTTCATTTTTAGTCCTTCCTTGCATTAGAGGATTGCGGCCCTACAACCCGACAAGAGTGATGCGACAATTTGGTAGAACACAAGTCATACCCCAGAAGCTCGTCATACCCCCAAGGTCGTTCCAAGCCTTCCCCAAAGTCCCATCAAGCTTACTACCCGCAATCCAGTCATCCAATAACCATAATACTACCCCCACTTATCCAAACGCCCAAGTTTCGTTGTACCAAAGTCCACCCCTTAATCTCCAAAAATTTTCCCCCGTGTACCCAAATTACCCTCAACCTTACCAAATTCCATCTCCCTATCAGAGTATTGCTCCCAACTGTGCCAATGTACAGTTGAGTTACCGATCACCCCCTCCTATTTATCAAGTCAAAGCTCCATTATACCAAAATCCCCTTCCGAATTACCAAGATCCATCGCCAAATTACCAAACAAACCCATATCCTAGAAGCCAAGCTCCCTGTCCAAATGCCAGAAATTATCAATAGGCGCCTCCTCCTCAACAAGGCAATTATGATCCTCCCCGACCCAGGTTTGAGAAGAGGCCTTCAAGGAACTTTACTGCACTTGATGAAAGTCGGACCAAACTGTATGAGAGACTGGCCGCAGCTGGATATATCCACCATGTGGGGACCAAGCCCGTGGATATCAATCCAAAATTCTACAAGCCCGATCAGAGATGTGCTTATCATTCCAACAGTGTTGGACATGATACGGAAGATTGTATCAACCTCAAGCAAAAAATTCAGAATCTGATTGATCAGGAGGTAGTCTCTCTACAACCGGCGGCGCCAAATTTCAACACCAACCTGTTGCCGAATCATGGAGCCAGCAATACCAATATGATCAAGACAGATAAAGGCTGGTATGGAACGAAGATGATTACTCCCATCGTGCACGGTGATTTGAAAAGAGCTGTCGCTTCTTTAAGCGTCAAAGAAAAGAAAGAGTTTGTTATTTTGACACCTACAAAGGTTGTTGCCTTGGTGCCGTCAAAAACTCTCGTCAAGCCTAAATTTGTCATTGAAATAGTTGCGGCTCAAGGCATGACTAGGTCTAGAAGGTGTTACACTCCTGACGAGCTTGATCTCGGAGGACAGAAGAAGGACCAGGCTAAGAGGCCGATAAGTGAAGGAGAAGCGGAAGAATTCTGGAGAAGGATGCAACCAAAGGATTATTCCATCTTCAAACATTTAGAGAAGACTCCGTCTCAAATCTCTGTATAGGCCATGCTGATGAGCTCTCAGTCCCATAGACAGGCCTTAATGAAAGCCCTCGATGATACATACGTACCCTCAGGTACAAGTAGTGATAAAGTGGCTGCCATAATTCATCAGGTTATTCGAGGGCAACAAATCAGCTTTTGTGACGATGAGCTTCCAGTTGAAGATCACATAACAAAGCGTCACACATCACCGTGATATGCCGTGAAAAGGTTGTCAACCACATTTTAGTAGATGATGGATGTGGTCTGAATATTTGCCCGTTGTCAACGTTGAGGCAGCTAAGGTTTGACCTTGGGAAACTGGAGCAGAATCAGGTCAACGTGAGAGCTTTTGATGGGGTTCAAAGAGACACGTTGGGGGCAGTGAATTTGACCCGTCCATAATAGCCCCGCAGAGTTTCAATCGCCGCAATTTCAAGTCATTGGATTAGATACCATTTACAAGACCTTCGTTCTTGGGCAGGCTGTTCATTACCCCTATGCGGGAGCCATCCCCTCTAACTCTCCACCAATAGAATCTTATGTGGAAGAATAAAGAGTTGGTTACGTCATGGCGGGAGAGTCACCTTGGCAGCAGGTGCCGATCATTTGAGAATTTGCCGAGGTACAGACTTTATACGGTGGAGCTGGTGAATGCCACCGGTAAGATTGTGGCCCACAGCCCCCATTTCCGCTGTGACAAGAGAATAGCTTTGTGATCTCCAGAAACTTTTCGAACCGGCAGGGTTTGGATTGGGAAGAGATTCCCAAAGAATTATTGAGCATGTTTTGGTCCTCGTTAAGGGATCCAGATATGGTTTGGGGTACATACCCACAAATCATGACATGAAAGTGAAGAAGAAGAATGATCAAGCCTTGACTAGGCCGATTCCACATGTATACATATGTTCTAACATATTTAGTTCATTTCGTAAAAAATACTCAAAAATCATCTCAAAAGATTTTAGTTTTACTTAACGCTTCACTAAATTAATTTTGGAGAAAATTAGTATCTCATATCTCGAGTCTTTAGTTTATAATTGATTTAGCTATTTCACCTCGATAAAATTAAGAATCTCACTAAATTAATTTTGTCAATCCGTCTTTTAACCAAGTGACTCGATTTGACAACTTAATAAAGGCCAAATTTGGGCTTCTACTCCTTTTCTAGCAGACACCATTTAAACCCCAACCCATCAAGAATGTGCCTAACTCTTTTGCCCTCAATCCATTCCAGTCGGCCTACTCTCTATTCCCAGCCCATACTAATTAAACTCAAATCAGTCTAATTTTTGGCCGCCTTATCCCTTTTCCCTCAACCCGACCCGTTGGGGGTATTCTTCTTCCTCTTTCTTTTACGCTTGAGAATTCCAAAATGTGCGAGGAGACAACGACTATTCGTCGTCTTCACAACGTTTAGCTCAGAGACAGAATATCGGACAAGTTTGAAAGGCAGTTCATGGCAATACACGGCAGGTTCACGCTTGGCACCAGCCTAACTTCTCTTTCGTCATCTTGTACGGAGCTCACAGCTTTTTTAGCTATTCCAGCTATTTCCTTGCCCTGGCCAGCACGCGAAGTCATCCTTGAGATCGTGAGATCGCTCCACGTAGCGCCCAAGGACCCTAGTTTCATCTGGAGCATCCACCTCGTAACCATCCCTTTGAAATTTGGCGATATTCGGGCATCAAATCGGCATATTCCTTCAGTTTTGGATAAGATTTGGAGTTCTAAATCCAAATTTTGGTGGGCCTGGAAATTCAATATTCCAGCCCTTTTTCTTGTGCAAACCCTAATGTTCTTCTATAAATAGTCACTTTCTCTTCATTGTTAGGGGATTTTTTTTTGTTTTGTTTTTCTTTACTTTGGAGGCAACCATAATTCCATAGAGAAGTAGAAAAAAGGAGGAAAAAGAAATATCTAGCCAAGGAGAAAGGATTTTCTGGAAAACATTTGGAGATAGATTCTTTTTTTTTTCTCTCTAGAGAATTTAGTTGGAATCTAAGAGAAAGAACAGTGAACTAATAGCTAGAATCTTCATAAATATTGGGAAACATTGTCTCCGAGACACGAGGGAGTAGGAGTGTTGAGTTTTGTTCAAGTATCCTTACTTCCTTTGTTCGTAAAACCACAACTTTTCTTCTTTGTCCTAAAGTCGCTGTTATAACAAGCTTCGTTAGTTGTCGCCGATTCTTTGCCCGAAAAGAGGTGATATTCTCTCCGTTAATTTTTCCCTTGTGTTTTTTTTCTTTGTTTTTTCTGTTAATATTAAAAAAAATCGTTACTATGTTGATTGCTTGCTGAAAATCATCACATGTTGTGGATAATATCAGTTCAAAGCATTTGTCTTCTATTCTGGTTTCCATGGGTTAGTTGACACTATTTTGATGTTCTGGAAATCATCTTATCTAGTATGATCGCTTTATGTCTTTGGTTTTGTTTGAATGCGTTTGATGTTCCTTTCTTGAGGATGGTTCTTTGCTCGGAATCTCAGTTATGTTATATCTAGGGTCATTACTGTTTGAGGCTGCTCATTTTTATATAAGATTAGATTTTTAATCAGCCGAAATGCTTAAGTATAGATGGTGTAGTCGGGTGTTTGTTCCAGCCATTTTTCTTCTTTTTTTTCTTTCTTTCTTTCTTTTATATATCCTTGTTGTCTTACTGCATATTGATTCATATTGATTCATTTAGATTAAGTTGTGATTGTTTTCGATTTCCAGTTTAAAGAAAAAAAGAGGGGGAGAATTCACATCTGTATGCATAACAAATAAAAGCATGAGTTACCTCTCGTTTTATTTGCCAAACTTTGAATTTCACCCTAAGATTATTTAAAGCTCGAATTTATCAATATCGACTATTAGGTGTATAGCATGCTGATTTTTCTAGTACAAGGTTGTGTTTAGTCACGTGTTGCATGATTTTGGACTTTGGTTTTAACCTGCTGTCTTAACTCCACATAATTCCCTCCCGTATTGTCATCACGCGTAAGAGATTGACTCGAATTGGGACTCTCGTCTATTTTTGAAAAACAAGTTTTTTTTGGCTAAAAGAGTTGGGCAGGTAGCTCTCTTGTTTTTCACAGGCTAAGATTTTTTTATTTCTGTCATTGTTATCCTCCATCCCTTTGATCAACTTTTCACTATTGGATTGCGGAATACTCATCCCATGTGTGGCTTTGGTGTGTTGTATTCGTGGCTTTCACTTTGAAACCAAAAAGGTCTGTTTATGTTCAATTACCTTTTAGTTTTTAGTTTTTAGTTTTTTTTTAAAAAATGAGTCGAATCTGTTTTCTTTCTTCTCGTTTACTAGTTCCCTTTCCTCTTTTGGTTTAGTATTCGTAGCTAACTGTGAATCTAGTTCGCTTTAAGTCGCGAGGATAATCTCTCCTTGATTTTCCTTGGTTATTCAATTATAGTATTTTGGTCATTGCTCGATCCTATTGCCTATAATTTTGCTGCCTCTCTCCGCTTATATTTTATATCGATTGTTTTATGTATATATGAATAAACTGGAACCTTAGAAAGCATCAGCTTGGGTTGAATAAATCGATCATTATAGTTTATTATTGGTATCATGATGATTTATTTGTGATTACGCGTGGCTTAGGCTACTGCCAACTCCCTTTTGTTTGATCCAGTTTGCCAGTAATATCTTATGTCATTTTGTATCATAATTTTGAAGTATTATGATAGGCTATTAATCATATTAATCATTTTATGCATGTGACACCCGCCTCTGAGTCCGCATGGGCCCTCTCTTTCGTCCTCGTATTTTAAGAAAGAGTCGTAAGACTCATAATTCCTCTTCCGAGTCAATCCTCAAAGATGATGAACGGATCTTGGAGTCTAAAAAAAATCGAAGCAAGTCGAAAGAGTTGAAGAGATTGGAACAACTAGCCCAAATTTATTTTTATCGTATTGTATTTATTATGGGCATAAGCCTTGTCGCCTTTTTATTTTATTGTGTATTTATTACTTGTTTAGAATAGGACAGGTGTAAAAAGAAATGGGTCGAAAACCCAAAAAGTCAAATGGGTAAAAGACCCAAAGCAGGTGGGTCCAATTTTTGGCCAATGCGGACAGACGCGCCATAATTGGGACCGCAAAATCTCTCTCTCTCAAAAAAGGAACAAATCTCTTCCTCATTCATTCGTCTCTCTCAGAAAAGATCCTCTCTCTCCTCTCTCCCTCTCTCTCTTTATTGTCTATCTTCTTGTTATTCAACCGTTTGTTTTAAAGTTAGGAATAACCGCGAATTCCCTAGAAATGACATAATATTTTTAAATTAACTTCAAATCGAATCCAAATATAGTTAGTTTTTATATATATATATATACTCACTTTCTAAACAATTTTGAACTTTTTAGAACAAGTACTCCCAAATAGTTACTTTGTCGAAAGCCGCATTCATCGTTAGATTTTAGTTGCTTAACACCTTCCTAGAATCTTATGAGGAACCTCCCCGAACGCCCTTTGAATGTTTTCACACGATTTTTTTTTCTTTTTTTTCGTTTACAGTTATTTTAAAAATAAGTTTTTCTTAATTTTCCTTAAAAATTAAGTGGCGCACTCGTTAAAAAAAGTTGGAGAAATCTTCAAAACAAATATTTTTTTAAGTTTGTCGATAACACTCCTTCACTTATCACTTTTGATGAAATCGTTTGTAGGTTGTGCATATTTTGATAGCAGCCACAACAAATAATTGATACTAATACGAAATCGGATGATGAAGTTTGTTAACAAGAACCAAAATATTTGCTTTCTACTTCCACAATAGTAGATTATATTTTTGTATGTCATTGGACCTTTTCTAGATATTTTTATAGCCACATTTTTTTATTGCAAGTTACAATATTTTAATATTTCTCTCTTCTTATTTTTTACATAATAAGATATAGGTTTGTTTGAAATTACAATGTCGAAAATAACTATAACAAAATTATTTTATCGGAACTAACTATGCACATTCACCAAGCGTGCTATAAATAATTTATCGCTATTAATTTAATATCATTTAATGCAATGTTTCTATAGACTTTATGAGACATTTCTCCAAGAGTATCATTTTCCCTCTAAAATATCTATTTAATGATATAAGCTATTATATTCATGAATATCTATTTTAATTGTAGTGATACTCATTCTATTGATCTGTTTTTAAACTTTTGATAAAAGCAATAACTCTTACTCTTTGTCTTTTTTATTTTTTCAATTTCCATTAAATTTGTGACCATAAATCTTTGATACAACACCAAACCCCAAAAGATATATTTTTGAAAATTATTGGAAATATGCCTTTTCTTTTCTTCTAGATTGTTTTAGGAAAATATGGTCTTTTAATAATTGTCGAAAAAAGTTTGTGGTTGTTTTGACGTGCTCACAAATTTGTTGTGTTTTACATTTAAATAATGTTCTATCAAAATTTTGATTGCTATATCCCTTGTGGGAACATTATGCAGATGTCAACCCACTAACTACTTGGTTGAAAATTGCATTATTTGTTTGGTAACTACATACTTAGGACCATCACAATAACTATGCTTTAGGAGAGTCCAATAGTTTTGGGTGCGGTGATATGAAACCTAAATAGCAATAACTATTTTGAAACCTGAAAAAAAACATTGAATGATAAACAATTTTAGGGTCATTAAATAGAGATATTGATCTTACAATACATAGTAAAAAAGAGATTGATTGAGGTTCTAAAAAGGATCCAAAACCGCCATTGAATTTAGTTACAAATGATCTTTTATTAGCCTGATTTTTCCCCGCTTTACTTGGAGTGTTGTTGTTCAACGTTTTTGTTCTTTTTTTAACGTCTAATATATCTTTTACAATTTATTACAATTTAAATTTTTCATTACATCTTACCAAGCTATTCCAGGGAGAATTTCTTAAAACTTCTATCTCCATAATTTCAAATCTATCTAGACTACTAACTTTTGTATACAAAAAATAAATTTTAAAAGATATGTCACTTAAGATTTCGAGAAGCGTTTTTCCAAAGATAAAACGTTTTTTTGCCAATAATGTTATTGAAAAAATACGAATATTATAAGTGATCATATGTAAGCTTAATAAAGTAGTTTCATCACGTGCTACACTACCCCAAAACCCTAGCCGCGACTGGCACCCACATTTACCCTCCTATGTGAGCTGAACCAAAAAAACCAATCTGAACCTTCATTTTCAATTTACTATCAACATAAAGCAATGCGGAAGACTTAAACTCATAAATCCAAGACAATTGATAACGTCTAAATTCAACTTCTATTAATTCCCGCAAAAATCTGGAAGTATCATCACCCAGAACATCTATATCAATTGACTAAACTAGGTATTCAAGAAGCTAAAACAACTAAAAGCTAGTCTATGCCGAACTTCAGGCATCAAACATGAGGAAGGAGATCCATTCCAAGCTAGAAGCATTAGTCTCACCCTGAAGATCCGTGTGACTAATACGGGCTTTGAACTAAAACTGATTGAGTTGAAATGACGGCAACCGTTTGCTTTTGCTGCCTCCACAATAACAAAAAGGAACATATAAAAATAAGGGGGTCAGTACAACCACAAGTACTGAGTATGTATCATCGGCGGCCAACTCAAATAGAAACCATTATATACAATAACATCCAATAAATCACTAATATCCTTAGCAGCAGCATTACAATTACCATAATCCTTGTTTACAACAACACCAACCATCAATGAAGACTCACCACGCCTCCTCATCAAGACTCATTTGGAAAATCATGTTCTTTAGATTGAGCATATTAGTATCTTTCAATATTCTTCATTATTTACTCTCATGTCGTACGTGACAATACCGCTCCTCCTTCTATCCTGGTACCGGAACGTGGTCACCCGATCCATTCTATCCTGGTGTCGGACGTGACACTCCGACCTCGTATTCTAATCTGGTGTCGGAACGTGACATATACGCCGATCCTCATATTCTATCCTGGTGATCCTCCTGGTGGTCGGAACGTGACACTCCCGATCCTCATATTCTATTCTATCCTGGTACCAAACGGACGTTGCACCCTATCCCTAATTCACTACTTTCGTTCATTAAAGCCTTCTTTATCTTTATACCAAGGCGTCATCATAACAAAGTAGATGTATATTAGGGGTTTTCTTCACATTAAGATTCATAGTTTTCATCATGCTTCTTTGATGCACAATCATATAATCTATATAAAAGAGCAATCATGCATACACACAATTAACGCATATAAAACTTAATAATACTAACCCAACACTATCATTTCGCTATTAAGAGTTTACTACGCATAGTGGTAAAACCATAACTACTCACGAAGAATTGCGATCAACAAGCTTATCTTCCCAAAGCTGCGTTCTCCTTCTCCCTTGATCGTTCTCTCTCTCTGCTTGGATGAGGGTGTGAGTACCTCTGGATCTTCGCTGTCTTCTTTTTTTTGTTCTTTTCTTATTCAAAACCCTCTTTCTTTCCCTATTATCATATACTAAGTGTTAAAAAGATGGCACTAATAATTCACTAAATAACTTAAGGGTTACCCGGCTCTTTACCCTCAGTAATTAACTTATGAACATAACCCATTCCTTTATAATTAAAGCAGGAACATAGTCCAAATGCCCCTTAACTAATTAATAAGGATTCCGACCACCCGCCTGTGAACGAGCAGCCCGTGACGGGGCCAGTCGTGCCTCGCACGGTCCGTCCTGCTGCCTTCGCAATGGTCAGAGGAGTGAATTTGGCACTGAGACTCTGTGACGGTCCCGTCACACCTGTGACGGTCCCGTCACACACTTGACGTGTCCGTCCTGCCCAATTTCGTTACGAAGTATAGAAGTCAATTTTCAGTACGCCAATTTCAGATTTTTTCCAAGTATTTTTGAAACGCACACCTCCACGACGGTTCCGTCCCGTCCCGTGACGGTCCGTCGTGGCACTGCCGTCACTTCTGGCCAGTTTTTTTTCCAGAATAAAACTTTGCTAAAAACGACTAAACAGGTCTGTTACAATAGATTACCAATTTACCCACATTCGTCCTCCCGAACGATCACAAGAATGGAAAAAAAGGGCAAAAGGAATACCTGAATCTTATCAACAGAATGTGGGTATCTTTCTCGCATCATCTGCCTCCTTCCTCCCAAGTGGCTTCTTCAACAACGGGTCGATTCTCTTCCATTGAACTTTGGATAGATGCAATCTCCCTAGCACCTAACTTGCAATTTCTCTATCAAAATGTCAACAGGCTCCTCCTCATAAGACAATTCTCATCAAGCAAAACTGAATCCAACGAAATGTAGTTTTCCATCCCTGGTAGCTTTTCACACTCGACACAATGAACGAAACACCGGATGTACTCCGGACTCACCTGGAGGCAAGGCCTAACTCATAAGCCACCTCCCCTCCTCTCTTAAGTACTTCAAAGGGTACCAATGTACCTGGGCTAGCTTGCCTCTTTTAACCAAACGCAACTCACCCCTTTTCGTCTGGCGAACTTTCAACAAAAGACTTTGTTCACCCTCCATGAACTCTAAGTCTCTAACACCTTTCGATCTGCCATATTCTTTTTGTCTACTTTGCGCCGCTAGAAGCTTCTCGTTGTAATAGATTTCACTTTTTCTCAATCGAATCCCTCAAAGATACGTCCACCCCAAGGCCTAACCTCCGAAGCATCCACCAACCAATGGGGGAACTACGATCTCCTAACCATACAATGCTCAATGGGGCCATATCAATGCTGAGTGATAGCTCATTATTGTATGACAACTCCGCTAATGGTAAGTAACTACTCCCAATGGCCACCGATTCTATCACACTGCCACGAAGCATCTATCCTCAACACTTGAATCGTTCGCTCACGACGACGCTCGAATCTGAGGATGGAACGCAGTACTAAGATCCAACCTATACCCATTGCATGCAATGTTTTCCGAAAACTTGAGAGTAACAACTGCGGTTACCTCTACTGATATTATGCGATAGTGGAACTCCATGCAATCGAAACTTCTGAGATGTAAAGTTTGGCTAACTTCCTGGCATTGTAATCACCTTAAACCCGGAATGAATAGAAGACTTAGTTAATCTGTCCACTAATCACCCAATGGAGTCAACTTGCCGCATGTCTTTGGAAGCACAACACGATCCATGCAATTCTCTCCTCATTTCATTCGGAGTGGCTTCCTCTGAGTGTTCCTCCGGGCCTTTGGGTGTTCATACTTTACTTGTTGAACAATTTGGACAGTTTGGCACTAAAATCCACAATATCACGCTTCATTCTCTCCACCAAAAG
The DNA here is from genome assembly GCA_027704765.1 of Solanum habrochaites. NCBI lineage: Eukaryota > Viridiplantae > Streptophyta > Magnoliopsida > Solanales > Solanaceae > Solanum > Solanum habrochaites. The sequence continues at coordinate 424 of JAKWJA010001389.1, read as the reverse complement.
CTGTTGCTTTAGGTCACGGTACAATCTTGGTTGCAACCCTGGATGTATTCGAATAACCTTGAACTTGAGCCTCTGTCAAATATTGTTGATCAAATCATCGACGCGGGGTACACCCTTTCCCCTTAATCATCAAACACAACCTTTCTCTCATCGTCACGTTTCGCATTCTTTACCTCTCCTTGAACACTTTATCTCGATTCGGATGCAATTTTCATCATTAACTGCTTCCTATCTGTCAAGGAAGAAGATCTTCTCCGTCGCACACAGTCTACAAAAGTCCTCCCTTCTCATTTACTTCTAATCTCATAAGGTCGTTAGCCAGAATCTGAACTCTCTAGGCAATGGGCGCCTAGAATTTTGCAAGTGAGCTAACTTTCCCTGCTTCCCGGCCTTGTCTTACTTAATCATCCGCTACAACTGTTCG
>JAKWJA010001388.1:0-38499 GCA_027704765.1 Solanum habrochaites | reverse complement strand
GAAAATATAGATATAGGAACCATGCAAACGAACTAGCTCTTGAATATGATCTTGGCTAAACTTTTCTCTGAGGTATAGGTAGTCTGAACTTGTACAGGAGTGGTGCCAGAACTTAGTCAGTCGAACTCACCTGATGGGGACCATTATGCGCATCAAATGCTTACCCAAGGTACAGGGGCAACCGACCACAAAAAGTCCATAGCATGCGTCCCAACTTCCACTCAGGTATGGGAATCCTTGAGTCACACCTCAGGCTTTTGGTGTTCATTAGTTTCACTCTGCACGACGAATTCAACATTCGATCATTACACACAAATTTCCTATACAGAGTCCCCTCCTCAAGTAACGACATGCCACCCAATAGGGTGATTTCAAGTCACGATAATGCTTAAGTAGCCCGGATGAATGAGAGCTATCCTAGAAAACTATGAGCACCTCAGGGCATTGAATCAATCATCAAATCACTTGTAGAGGAAAGAGTAACAGCGCACTATACGACCCTTCCCTCATACTCAAAAAACTCCCATGGCACTATCAAGGATTTCCATCCTTGGCTCTTTTTCTTTAATAACTTGCCCTAATTAGTCGCTTACAGTATAAATCACCATCATCTCAACAACGTTGAGCGGCCGGAATAGCTCCAACCAGGATGACCTAGCCTCCAATATAAGCCAACACTGCCCTTTATGCTACCTAGGATTCTGAATATTCAGTATAGCACAGGCGATGGGGGGGTCCAGGATTGGAACATACCTAGCTAAAAGGACGCTCGTCGGACTGTAGCCTGTACTAGACTACCGACTCATGCTTTACCTGCTCTGACGTTCGAACATGATCAAGGCATCGTACGACATTGTTGACTTGCGACATGGAGTGATAAAACAGAATCAAGTTTGCATGCTAGATAGTCACTTGCGCAACTCCTAACCATCTCCGATGTACCTCAAATTGTGAGAATCTCCTGATTGAATAGTATACTGGAGACATACGATCGACTCAGCGTGACACTCACAATGCACACACATGAAAGATGTAAGCCTCCGAATCTTCATGCAAAATCACAACAGCCGGGCAACTCTAAATCATGAATAGGGAGTCCTTCTCATAACCTTCAACTCCCCGAAGCATAAGCTTATTCAGCTTACCCTCTGCATCCATATAACACAACTCCGAAGACCAATACTGAAGAACCATAGCATCACAATATACAACAAAGAGCCCTCTCCCTCAGGGTAGGGTCAAAATCGGAGCAGTAGTAGGTCAATTAAAGTCTTGAGCTTTTGAGAAATAACCTCCATTAGTTGAGATCCATCTTGGATTAAAGGTACAATCTCCTGTCCGTGTTCAATCAGTTTAATGGAGATCAATGGGATGAGAACCCAACAAGACCGTCGATAATAACTCTGCATGACAACGGCCCAGACACTACGTATCATTCTAGTTAAATGTGAAGAGAGGTCATGACCCAAAAATTCTCTAACCGCCTCAAGCTTCTCGGAATCCATGTGAGAATGAATGACTACCTGCAATCGGACACACTCACACTGTTCCCAAGAATGCTAACCGAACACTAAGCACAAATAAATAGTCACACTTGACTGCAAAATTTTGATAAAAGCTTGTCTTCCTTTTAGACGCACCAAGAACAATCCTCAAATGGATGCCTGTCTGTTCCTCCTTAGTGCTATAACGTTGAGTAATATCAATATATATATTCATCTATGAATGACTATATAAAACGGAATCTTAAATACGGTCTGAACAACTATTCATCAAGTCCATCAAAAAGCGCTGGCCAAGGCATAGTCAATCCAGAAAGACATCCACCCAAACTCGTACATGACATATACGTGTACTCGAAAAAAGCCGTTTTTAAGGGATTTCCTCCGCCACCTAACACTGTGTATCAGTTGAATGATATGAAAGATCTCAAACGAGTCTTGGAGAAACACTGAAATGGCACAGCCTTACACTGATCAAACAAGTAAGCTCAGATACGTAGGGTAATCGAGCTTGGGTCTTATTTCTGATGGTCACCTTGTTCAATTGTCTGATAGTCAATAACACATGAAGCATAGATCCATCTGTTTCCTTCTTCACAAATAACACTGGAGTCAACCCAAGGAAATAGACACATGCGGTCTAATAAAACCTTTTCAACAAATATCCTGGCAACTGACGCCTTCAACTCTGCGTTAATTCAGCCGACATGATGTGCCATACGATAAGGAGGCAAATGTGACTGTGCACGAGTGCCTGGCTCCAACATCAATACAAAACCCAATCAACGATCTTGGAGGACGCAAACCTGACAAAATCGGTCGGAAAATACTTTCTGAAATTCACCTCACCTTGCTGATATAGACTCATAGCATAGGAGTTACAAATACTAGTAGCTCGTAATTAGTGGCGCCACGTAAAGCATCAAGCATAACCTCTGGCATTTGTACTAAATGACGGCCTTAAGGACTTGATATGACACACCCTTAGAGGAGGATAAGAGAACCTCTCCAATATTATCGTATAAGGTAATGACAGCATATTTAAAAGTGATGGTCTTGGCTATGACAATATTACAAGTTGCTGATAAGAAGATAACGTAATCAATACCCAAGAATCACATCAAGAATCTTATCATATCTTAGACCTTTACATGTGTCGAGTGTCATACCCTATAAAGTAAAAGTACATAATCGATACACCCGAGCTACAAACCAACAGAATCCCCGAGACAGAGAGTGAGATCCCAGTATGGCAAAATGGTCAAGGACTCACATTAATATAATTGATTGAGACTAGGAGAAGAAAAATATGTGGACCACATAAGAGATACGTGAGAGCCTTGATCGAATAAAGTACAGTCAGTCTGATCGAGAATACAAATCGGAATATTAAATACCTAGTGATAACCAGCATCTGAGGCATTCAGCCCTCTGGTCCTACATTGGAAAAAAGCATAACAGTGAGAAACGACCCTCCATCAGATATTGTGAACTCAAACCTACCACCCCCTCGAACAGAGGAGAACCCACGTCGTCTAGCTGAATGAGGCAACCGAACCTATACCATTCTGTAGACACCACCCACTTAGCTGACGGGTGAAGCATCTGGATCGTCCAGTACAGACAGGATGAGAACCCCCGACCCGCAACCTGATGTACAGACCACTCAACGTCTGTGTGTCATTTCACGGTGGCAGTCTCTCACAAAAGTGTGCCAATATCACCACACTCAAAGAAACCACTACGAGCGCAGGCTGATGAGAGGACCTGAATGACCAGAAGGCCCCCACGAACTACAGGTCTAGAAGAGAACCCGGCGAAGTATTGTACCGAGCTCGAAGAGTAGCCCAGCGTAAACCAGCCTGCATGACGCTGGTGTAATATCTTATAGCAGCCATGAATGGGTTCTCTGGACTGAGGGTGGTAACCTCTGCCAGTAACCCCGACTCCTAGGCGGAAGAACCACATAATCACCTCAAAAACGAGTCCTCTTGCCCCTCGTGCTCAAATCCTACGTCGAATCATTTCCAACTCCCCCCCTTAGCAGCACTCTCTACCACTTTCTGGAATGGAACACCAGAAGACAGCCAACCTGAGAAACTCCTAGCCGGATCGAATCATCAAACCCCTTAAACAAACTCCTCACTCTCTCAGGCCTCTATTGGAAGTATCATCGAAAGCATGCCTAGCAAGCATGAACTTTACCCTCATACTCTCAACTGCCATACCATTTTCCTGCAAACCCTCAAAACTCGGCCCTCGTGCGCTCCCTGCTCATGCGGTGGAACAAATTTGGACTAGATGAAATAAGCCTGAAGTAAACTCAGTCCAGGATAGTGGATGAGATGTACAGCTGGGCCAGTTACTACTTAATTATATATTTCCCATCCACCTACACTGCTTAGCACAGCGCCATATAGTAGCATCGAAAACGCTTTGTGTAGTAAACGTCAGATGAGCTCCACGTAATGACCCAAGATTATGCAACTCTCATGACAAGCTAACTATTTAAGAATTCCATGCTCATCAGTAAGTCACCAGTTATAAGGTAGGAGGATTCCATTAGTCTGAACATCAAAACATCTTGTGCTCATCAATATCATTAGAAGGCATGTTCACCAAATGTGATGTCATATCTGGAAACTCCATTACTATCCAAAAAAGGAGCTACAGCGCAGCGGCTGAGTCCTGGGAGTATGAGCATCTGGAGCAGACGAGCGGATCTGGGTTTTGACCTCAAACACGGGTCTGTGATGCCATAGAAGTGACAGGCCAAAGCTCCTGCCTGGGGCCATCCCCTCTAGATTCTAACATACGAGCCAGGGTATCTTGAAGACTGGGGGGAAATAGTACTGGTTGGGAGCCTGAGCTGGCCCCACCACTCCCCTCGACAAGATCTCTGCCACACATCCCACAATGAATAACCTCTGCATCGGAGGAGGGTGGTACGAGATTCCATATCATGCGACCCGGGGACCCTATGTGGTACCTTGCACATGCACACGGTTATGAATGACAACACGGCCCCTACCCGTGTAACTTCGAAGCTCGTCTCCTACCCTCTACCTCAGGTATCAGTGTTCCCCACGAGCTCAAGGCGCAGGAATGTATGGATCACTGACCACCACTTCATCCCTGCGATGTACGCGGTTCTCGCCATCCTGAGGGAGAAATGAGATATCAGATTAGGATTTCTACCGAATGGTGAGCAAGGGCATGATAAGGAATAAAAGAACAGAATATTTCGTAAATGTCCCTATATGCCTCGGTGGGAAGATAGCGTATGGACGTCTTCCTTTCGATAACGTGATCCCGCAAGACTCTACAGGACCATTGGCATCTAGTACTCGGTGAGTTGGTAGACGTATGCACTGAACCTAGGGCTCCTCATACCCAATATTTGTCACGACCACACCCTGTAAAGTCGCTGCAGCAAGTAGTGATGTGCCCTATTTGTGGTCCCAACCTAATAGGTAAGCCAACCCAACATGTAATAATAACCCCTAACTAAACCCCACAAATGATGTAAAAAAGAGACTAATGAACCTTACCAGAATCTTGACCCACAACATAGAGAGTTCCTCCGCACAAAGATACGACAACTGGTCTGGAAGCTAAAACATATCACCGCCCTTATGTCAATATATAGAATAAAGAACATAAGAATAATAATCACCAAGGCACTCCGTACAATATATTTACTCTATATTAGCATTGGAAAAGAGAACGACGAAACTCTATTTATCAGTTTACAATCTGAACACCTTGGCGATTTTGATTTTTTCTTCCCTCCGCTTAGGTACGCCTGTGGTAAGAGTTTCGGCCCCTACCCACTCTTCGTTTTCCTCTTATTCTTCTGAAATCAGAAACTTAGTTAACAGTGACTAACATCCACTAAAACCATTATCTAAGTCTTATGTAATAAAGTTTATCAATTCGGGTAACTCATAGTTATTCTAATAGCTTAAAAAATAATGAATCTTTCAATGTGTTTCAGACCGAAGTCCAAGATTCTAACTAGTCACCTATTTTTCAAACGACCTAGCGGGTGCGTGGTATACATTATTAGTATATTATTATTAATTATTATTTTATTATTATTATTATTATTATTATTCTATTTATTATACTTTATTATAGTTTATTAGTAGTATTATTATTATGATTATTATCTTAAGTTGAAAAGATACTAAGGGATTTTTCTAAAGGGGAAATGAAACTTAAGTGTTGATAAAGACCAATATCAATACAAGCTAAGAAATTTGGTCTATTAAAATATATATAATTTATATTTTTAATATAAAGAGAAAATGACTTCTGGAAATTTAATTAAAATTAAACCAGGATAAATAAAGTAAGTCAAACAATACAAATATACGTACAAAGGGAGAGAGTATCAAAAATTTGGGCAAAATTCAAATCTTTCATACTTGTCCCGACGTCCTCAAAATGACCATAAATCAGCGAGTAGAACACGATCATATATCGTGTCGTATATGAGCGTATTTTAGTCTTTCACTTGTACATTGGCCTGTATGGTAATCGCAAATGTATTACATCACTAATCAGCTCTTTCAGCCAACCATTGATTAATACCCTCACGCCAAGGACTCATTCAATGGGGGTACATGTTATAAGGCACAATTGATTAAATACCCTAAGGGTTGTATTCAAATGTATACAACAGCTAAGTGCAGAGTAAGGCAAAGAGGAAGTAGGCAACAGACAGCTAGTTTATGAAAACAAATAAATAACTAGATAACAAGATCCCAAACATAAAACAACGAAAAAAGGCCTAAATACCCTCAAAATATTGGAATGTTATTAAGCTATTCCATCCATCCACCTGGGTACTCACACAAAATGCCACCTTTTCACACATGGTCTCCAAAATACCATTGGTCATTCATTTTGGGTTCAAACAACCATAATTAACGGTTTTAATTTAAAAACTATTAAGAAGTACTTTTTTTTTAAAAATAATTAGTTGGACGCTCAAAATCAGAATATAATTGTTAATCTATGTAAATATTGTGATTTTATAATGTACCCCCACCTGACACACTTCATATGTACCGTTCCTGAAGAAAAATGAACATTCAGAATTTATTTTGGGTGTGTCCAAGATTGGAAGCCACAAATATTAATATTTAGGCTGAGACCGCCTTATTTAGGGAAACACTATTAATGCAAGAATTTGGTTCAAGCTACGAATTCGCAAGATGATTAAAGGTAAAGAAAAAGTATCTCTCGAAGATGTGTAATTCAGTGCACGATTTTTACTATAATTTATAAAAATTATTATTGGCTTGTTAAATATTAAAAACCTTAATATATTATTTTTTTAAAAGATTAATCTATAAATAAGAACATCTCATAGATTAAGGCGAAAATTAATGAATTGTAATTGTAATATGAATGACAAGAAGTCAGAGCTTTAAGTTAAGCGGATATTTTTATTTAGACTTCACGAATTATAATATGTTTGATTGGGACTGAATGTCGATAATGTACTTCCTTCACATTCTGCCAGACATTTCTCGTGTTCAAATTTTAGAACACTCATTGAGTGTAGTAGTTTTCATGGTGTGCATTATTAAAGAGGGCGGACTGGAGTTTAATTAGGATTAGGTTTTTAATTAGTATAGGGATAACCCAATATGGGATAGTATATTTGATGATGAAATTATATTATAAGATGTAAATTATAATAAAATACTGAAAGCGCCCTGTATGAAAAAATATTAAATGTAGTTAAAATTTTAAATCATATATAAGTGGTAATTTGGATCCAAAGGGGAAGGAATTATATAATTAAATTGCTTAATGAGAAGGGTATGGGAAGTCAATAGGTGGATGAGAAAGATATTTTCGAGCTATAATAGTGGATGGAGGAAGTGAGATTTTGTACCATTATGATACTTTAAGGAATTTAGGCTCTTTTATGTATAACAAAAATAGAGATATCGTAAGCACACTAGTACAAACAGCACACTTCATGCAGATAACGCATACCAAAAGAATACCGCCTGTAAACATGTGAGACCTGGTGCTTGCCAGCTTATCGATAACTAAAGGTCATAACTTAGGTCTTACTGAAAGCAAAAAGAAGAAGAAAATAGCGTTTAATCAGACTAAACAAATGACTCATTATTCAAAATCAAACATGTTAAATGATGACATAAACACTAATAAATATTTCCATGAATAATAGCATGGTTGGGAGGTAATGCCAATACCAAAACACATGATTAAACCCGAGAGAATAAATAAGACCATACTAGAGACACTTTCAAAATACATAATATATGCCACAATAAAATTAGGGCTAGCCATTTAGTGGCCCACCTAAATTAGGTCGCAGAAACCTTTCAGTTGACACTTGTAATTATAAGCTGTTTGTTCATTTAGTGACACTCATTGTGCGTATGTTTTAGTGTCTGAAAACAAGTTTTTGCTGACTTAAGACCATGTAGAGTATGTCGTGCGACACGAATTTTTAAAGTGTGTCAGAGACGTTTATTGTAAAAAAGAATAAAAAAATTTTTTTTTTTGACTTTTGTGTTTATAAATATTTGTTATTCCTTTTATCTCCTTACTTTCTCCCTTCTGACATCTTTTCACCTTTTACCAGTTTCGTACGGTAGTCGCCACACAATTTTTAAAGCAAATAATTACAATACTTTACTAGGTTACACTCTTTGATCTCTTTCATATTCTTGGAAAATTCCAAAATTTAATCTTGATTTCTAGTATAAATACAAAAAATCGATTTCAAGGATAGACAAAACGATGAAATTAACTGATCTTTTCCAAAATGGACAAACTGATTTACATTCGTGTACCTTCTCCATTGACAATTACGAATTAAAATTCTTTAGAGATAAAACAAAATAAAGAACAAAACCTTCCACTAAAAGAAAAGAATTTATTTTAATATATCCGTCAAGTATAATCTCACTCATAGGATAGGAATCAAGAACAATTACTTATAAAACGTTCCATACATCAAGTAACTTTTGATTTGATATAGATTGATTTCATATAGTCTCCAAGCTGTATTTTACTTTGTGAACTAATCTATGCTCTTTGTCTTTTTGAAGAAAGGGGAAGAAACAAATCAAAAAGGGAAAGGAAGACAAGAAGAAAGAAGAGAAGAGGTGGAATAAGGTTTGGGATCTGGAAGAAATAAAAAAGGAAGTAAACAATTTATGAAAGAATTAAATAAAAATTTCTAAGTGTCAGATTGTTTATTATTCAAATAAGCCGGTGGTCGGATGTACACACTTAAAATGTGTTTGGAAAAACCTAATGTGTCAAAATGATACAATGAGGTTTGACATGATGTGCACTGTGTTAAAAAAGACAAAATCTAACTTTAGAGTGTCCATGTGAATGTTGCATGTTCACAACTTGATAAGGGGCTGGATCGATGTAAGATATCCATAAAATTTATAAGGGCAACCCACCTTATGGTAAACAATGATAGAGGTTAACTTAAACTTATATAAAAGGAGGAAAAGGCATGCTAGTACAAGAAAAATGAAATAAAATTATTATATACATGGAACAAACTGATTTTCTTTACTTGTGAATGAAACAGAAAAAAAAACCTAACGACAAACAGCTGGACCAAATGAACTTTAAACGATTTGTCTCGAACAAAGAGAAAACGGAGACATACTTAGCTTCCAAGAAACAAAATTGAGCCAAAGGATCTAGCAACAAACAAATGACATCAAAGGAGCTAATGCTTAAGAACACGTTAGGCATAAGAATCAAAGCAAGACGAACATGTGATTCGAAATAACACGAAGATAAAACTTAAGCAAATTTTACAACTGTGATTTGAACGATCCTAAGTCTGAGGTAATAACACATGATCAAGCCATTATGTTCCACAATAAAGATAAGTAACACCATGGCCATTCACATTCGGAACACTGAGTGGGAATGATAAAGCCAAAGAAACCTAACAAGACAAAGTCATACACATAATTAAAAATACAACAAAGGATGTAGATATTACACCCGTTTCCAGGACCATTAGCGAACGAAACTGGACGAAGACGAAAAAACAAACAACACCACCCCTCCAGAAATGGCATTGTTGCCTGCTCTCTCATTTGGCATTTCTTTCTGGGGGGCTAAGGAAAGGGAAAGGGTCGGGAATGAGAAACAAAAGAGTGGGCTGCCTGAAAAAAAATGCTTTTATAAAGGCTCATTAATTTGGTCCTTGTGATATTTGAGTAAGCTAAATGAATTATTAATTTAGCAAATAGGAATTTAATTTTAAATTTAAGTGGTAAATCTATAATAAGATGAATTAATATATCAAATTTAGAGCTTCTCCCAATATTAAAAAATAAAATTAAATAATTAAGTCAACCATAAACCAGTTGATTTTGAAATTAACCATATTTAAATTTATTTTAAACAAATGGTTTATAAATATACCCAAAAATAAAATATTTTTTAGGCACTTATCAGGTCTGACACAAATATTTATCAAACCTATATACTAATTAATAAAAACATACTTACTATGTTGTAAAAATTATAAAAGCTACTAGAAAGATTACTCTAAACAACCTTGGAAAATAACAATTTTAGGATTTATAAGGCTAATTATTGAATCGTTCCAAATTGTAATTAAGCTCAAAAGTTAATGGTAACTGATAGTTACTCGGTTAGAAGAACGGAGTGTATCCTTTTGTTATCGACACTGCCCGTAGGCGAAGAATCATAAAGTGGGTGGTGGATACGGATTAGTTTGATATTTTACAGTTATTTGATGGGTAGAAATGTGTGACCTATTTGGATATGATCTTCTCGGTAGGTATGATGTGTTTTAATGGTGAATTTAATAGACTTTCATGATATGGTCATAGTGGTATATGAAAACGGATACGTTGATTGTTAAGCGTGAATACTAACTACATAAGGAGTTATCTTTTGTATCACATGCTTGTATAATAAGGTTTAATGTCACATTCATATTTGAGGAACCAACAAGTTTGTTACTAAAGACGAATGAGTTAGGAATTGTATTATAAGTAAAATTTTAGTGGTAAATCGTTGATACGATAATTCGTTAACTGTGCTCCGTGAAAGTGTAATCGTAGAAGTTAAAAATAAGGGACCGATGATTTGTATTTAATGTCCAAGAGCGATTGAATATAATCAGAATGACAACCGCGTCTGAGACTAAACGAAAGTCTCAAAGGACTGCTCTGTGAAGATAATTGAGCTTTTAGTAAGAAAGTGCCACTGAGATTGATGTTACGTTTGATATTTAGTGGTAGTGGTTTTATTGTTGTGTTAAGTAACTAGATTAAACTGTGTATATGTCGAAATAGTTGACATCGTTGGGTGATGAAGAAATGCAATCGAGCTAGCTAAGGTATTGATGCTTAATAAAGACGTTCGTTGATGGTTGTATGAAGTGAGATGCAGCTATAATGAGAAGAAGTTAATGGTTAAATGAATGTTGAAATGTAATAATACACTTGTGGGAGATATATAATATTATGATTACTACTATTTGGTTAGTAGTTTGATTTTTAATGTTGGATCTGTATTTCTAGCTTCCATTTCAGCTATTTCACAGCATTGTGTTCGACAATTCGAATATAGTGCTGACAGGCTCATTCATAAAAGATGTTTTAGTTGTTTTGGGTTTTAGACCACGCTACTGAAGTGCAAAGAGAATGCAAAATAGTACTACAAGTATGGGGAAAAAAAGATGGTAGAATAGGAAAACAAAGCTAAAAACATACGCGGACATAGTAATTAATAGTAGTGAAGATAAAAACAAATATTTGCCAAGTGAGAAACTAAGGATATGTCATAACAGATAAAAGATATTGCAGAGAATAAAATTCCCCAAATATACAATCAAAAGAGATAGCATAATGCACACTAGCGCTAGAAACTATACGGCCGCTGTCATCTATGGAGAGCTAGATGTCACGGACTTTCAATACTAGACGAGACTCCGTGCTGCCATTGACGGTTTTGCTCTACGAATCTTTCACGTATCTCACAAATCAAAGTTAAGCCTCACAAGATTGGATCGCTAAGAGAAATTCAGAAAAAAGGACTTAAAGAAAGATTTTGGAAAGCAAAGAAAGACTTGTATTAACAAAGTGGTGTGAATGATGTATCTACAAATACAATGGACCCTACTAGCAATCGTATTTATACTACTTTAAACACTAAAGAGTAAATAAATACTACACTATATACAAGCCCCTAAGTCCATGCCCAAGAAGGACATGCTTATAAGTCTTCCAAGAAAAGGACTCTTAGCCGTGACTAGTCTTTTATGCCCCACGTCCAAGAGGCCTTGAGGCAAGCCTCATCAAGGCTGAACTGCTTGGGCCCCCTTCACCTTCCGTAACAGTTGTAACGGCTGTAATGCGACTGTAATGAACAGCTTGAAACGGCTGAAACTGCCTGAAATGTTGTAACGGCTGCACCCTTCAACTGCTGCGCTAGCTTGGACGCGCTGAACCTGGTCCTGGCCGGGTTGGAGCTTGACCCCTTGCGCTGCTGCTGATGCATAGGCAGGTCGCGAACTGCCGGGTGGTATCGGCAGTTTGTGACAAACTCCCCTCACGATGGGATTGCTGACAGGCACGGTGTCGCAGTATGCGTCCGAATTAGGAATTTGAGTAGCTGCGGCGACCATCACTCGCGATTTAGCTCAGATCAATCCGACTTCGTACGAGCACAGCCTCGCCTTGCAATCGAATTGGCCGAACCTTGCAGTCTCGACCCGATCTTACCCAGAATCTTACCTTCTCCACAAGGAGCACAAAGTGCTCCCGGCGCGCTCTTATCACGTGTGCTACTCGGAAACCCTCTTACTGCGTGGGTGGCATTGTATTAATTTCCAGCACCATGTCTCTTCAACGGTAATGGTCTGGGTGGTTGCGGGTGTTACCTTTTATTCACGTCGACCCTCTCGAGCTTTCATGGCTGTTAATCTAGCTTGTACCTCCGTTACGTGGGCGTCACCATGGGAACTGTTATATTCCCTTCCTTTCTCCATGATTGTCAATTTTTGGAGATGAGGATCGAGTACTGAAGCCATGCTGGAGGAATTTGGCCCAAGAATAACATCAAACAGATATGGGGGGCGACGATGAACTTGGTTTTCCCTTGCCAATCGCCTACGGATGTTCACCCCGTGCGCAACGCCAACTAGGGAGGTGCGGTGAACAATGCGTTAACTAAGTTCCTGATTTGGGCGTTGCTTGCCACTATACGCAAACCCCAGACCATGCTTGCCGATCGTCTTGCTGTCACAAGAATTGACTCCATCCAGTGCATACCACAGGTGTCTCGACCAACGCAAACATACTAAATGGAAAAGGTTACATAGTGTATTCCAGTGAGAGTCTATGATTTTTCAGAACGAGCAGGTTCCCATTGATCGTGAGGTCGACCGTTGAGCCCACGCCTTGGACTTTGCAAGTCCCTTGTACAGCATACTTCGGCTCCGGCTGCCTTTGGGCGTATCCTTGCCTTTGGCTCTCGTCGTCGATGTTGTTCAATTGTCAGCCACTGCCGGCATTAGTCTTACCACGGCCCAACTGCTTAGTCTCCCGACTTACTCTTGGGGGCTTTTTCTTTCCTTCCGGCAGTCACAGCAAAGGACTAAGGCAATAGCACCAAGATCTTCAGGTTCGGGCATCTTTTGTAACCATGCGGCCCTTTGCATGCCACAGTCGAACAATCCGATCCTGGAACCCTTACAGTCCGCGACCAAGGCAGCCAGAGTGTCTCCGGGCTTGCTTGCCGCTGGACCCGTTGGTGTCACAGCATCTTGGGTTGACGGTCCTTTGTTCCTTAGCCTTCGCCACTGTCTTACGCACCTCGCACTATCAGTGTGTCACTGAACTGTCCTACACTCTGTGACAATCTCTCTCGGGCACTGAAAGACTTCTCAGGCCTGAAGTCTGTCAAGGCATCAGCCTGGTTAAAGTTGGCGTCGTCGATAGTCCTTGGACCCTGGCCGCCGTTCCCAACTCTGTTATGGCCAATTTTGCAGAACCATCCAAGAAGTGAACAATGCGGTCGGCGTCCGTGAGGTTGAGGAAGTCTGATAATGTTCAAGGGTGGTAAACTCCCCGCATTAAGCGCGTATGGCTGACTTCATGTCTCACATCTACTCCGACATTCTTGCGCTTTGCCTATAAAAAAATTGTTAGGGAAGAACGCCTTCTTGAAACTCCATTCACGGGAAACTCCTATGTGTTCAACGCGCATGTCCCCTTTGCGAATGTGTAGAGCTCTTTACGCTTCCACACCATAGCGACTAATTGGCGCCAACGCGTCCGATGAAGATACAACACATGGTCCGAGTCGATATGATTGTTGTCATCACTACGACCACCCGCACGAAACGAAATTTGAAATATATATGTTTCCAGTGCACCACAAGGAAAATTATCCACCGCTTCGGCGTCCCACGGGTTTACGCCTTGAAGACTGGATGGCTTCGGGCGATTCTTCAATCTGGCTTCCCATTCCCGGTCATTGTGATGAGGATCACAACCTCTCTATCCTTCTCGAGTGCTGACAACCTGGACCTTAAAGCGACTCAGATGGTGACCAAGTGCTTTCCCTAAATTGATTTCTAAGGACGTAATGGCTCCCTCCTTTGTCTTCGTACTAGGCTTACTGGCGTGCCTCCAACTCCTTCCGGACGTCTCAATACTTCCGTTCAAAGAGAGTAAAATCTTTCAAGAGCTTTAAGATCTCGTCCGTTCTGTTCAAGCGCATTGTGTTGGTGGCCTTATAATCTCAACGGCTTGCCTCACCATTCGGACCCTTGCAATCCACTCCTGTCAGACAGTACCAGTACGTCCACGGGCTCCTCGCCTGGTGTCTATGTCTACTTCCATCGATAAATCTGGGGAGGAGAGATGTCTGCCTTCGCTTGCGAATAGGAAATATTGGTGGAGAAATACTTGGGGAATACCTAATTTTTGGCAGATTGGGTCCAATTACCGTACTGCAGCTGTCTACCCTTTACTTGTTTGTCTACTGCCACCATCAGTCGCGGGACGTTCTGAGGAGGTGCTAGGTAGTTAGCTAACGCAGTCTCTCATCGTATCGATCAGTTTCTCGTTTACGTTACTGACAACATGCTTTGTGATTCTATCCACCTTGTCACGGACTTTTCATCTAGACAAGATTCAGTTCGCCGGAACTTGGGACGGTTTGCCTCACTGAAATCTTTCACGTGATCTCACGCAAAGACTCAAGTAGGTAAGCCATCACAACTGTTAGATCGCGGAAGAGATAATCAAAGAAGGAAACGAAACTAAAAGACACGTATTTTGGAAGAAGTCAAGAAAGACCGTTATTAACCAAATTGGAGAATGTATACAAATACAAGGAGCTCCTATATTAATTACTACTATACACACAAAGACACAGAGTACATAAATAATCTACACTATAACAAGCCCCTAAGCCCATGCCCACAAGACATGCTGCTAAGTCTGTCCAACAGAAAGGAAACCTCTAGCCTGACTAGTCTGCACCCCAGTCCAGAGCATGAGCACGCCTCACATAGGATTGAATACTGATTGCCCACTCACCTTCTAGTAACAGTCTGTAACGGGAAGATAACCTGCAGATGCATGTAGACAGCTTGGACAGACGGCTGAAAATGCCCAAACGGTTGTAACGGCTGCCCCTCCAACTCTGCCTGCTTGGGCGGCCTGAACCTGGTCTGCTGGGCCGGTTTGCCGCTTGACCCCTTGACGCCTGTGCTGGCTGCCAGGCAGGTCGGCGACTGCCTGGGGTATCTGGCGGGTCGTGACATAGGCTGTCAACTTTTCATATATAAAGACAAGTCTAACTTACTTGAAAGCAAAAAGAGAAAAATAGCTACAATAAAAGGAAAAAGAAAATAAAGTTAGTATACCTGGAATGGAACAAGCTGATTTCTTTACTTGAAAAAACTAAACCACCTAACGAACACAGCGAAAAGATGAATTTCTTTGGGTGAGAAGGAAATGGGCCGGGGAGATTAAGAACAAAAGAGTGGGTTGCTGACGAAAAAAAAAGGCCTTTTATAAAAGCCATAATTTGGCCCCTTTGATATTGGTTGCTAAATGAATTATTAGTTAGTCAAATCTGAATTAATTTTTAATTTAGTAAAAACTAAATAAGATGAATTAATATAATCAATTTAGGAGATCTCAATCTTAACAAATAAAAAATTAATTCACCCATAAACTAGTTGATTTTTAAAAAACCATAATTTAAAATTAACTAATGTTATAAAATACTTACCAAATGGTAAAACGTTTTTTAGGATTATTTTCAAAATGTTATAAAATAAAAACTGTTACTAAACAATTTACTATTTAAAAATTATAAAAGCTACTAATTACATCTAAAATAGTCACTTGAAAAAACATATTTAGATTTTATTAAAGCTAATTATTTTAATCGTTTTTGAATTATTAGCTCAAAAGTTAATTTAATGGGAGCGGTCCCAAAATTGGGGTGAATGTCTGGTAACAATAGGAACTTCAAAGGAGATTAGCGACGATGAAAATTTTAGGTGCTTTCATGACTGTTAATTTGAGAATTTCTCTCGAAAAAATGATTCATTTTTTTGTGAATAACTATAAATATTATTGATGTATCCATGCGGTGGATCGCAAGGAATGTGTTTCGCAAGTTGTAAGCTGGTGAAGTCCAACAACATCCTACTTAAGGTTGCATCAAGATTTTACACGACATTGATTTATAATAGATATTATGGTTCAATTTTGATTATGTACCAATAACTAGATGTGAAGTGGGAATAATTTATAATTTTACCTTAAGTTCTCGAATGTGAAATCATCTTTAATTGATAGAAGAATGCACTGTGTTTCAAGGAGAAAAGTATTGCCTTCAGAGAAGTTCAGAAACGGTGCTCAACAATAGGTTAAGGTCTACACAAAGGTTAAGACCAAAAAGACAAGGAAGAAAAATTGAGAGAACTTTATATACGCATGAATAAGACACATAGACGAAGGGAGATAGTTTGTCTTTGTCATGATAATTCTAGAGGCCGTCTGAGATTGTCACAAAACGATGTGGTGGAGATGATGTTGAAACGTTGAATGTGATTGCTTAATAAAGATAAGTTTTATGTCGTTTGTTATTCATCTTTCATTGTTACCAGGTACAAGACTAATAGTTCCTCCGTATTCTAAGTAAGATAAAGTTTCTCAGGATCTCGCTTGTTTGCGAGTGCTATGCTATTGCTCACCATTTTTCAATATCATCGCTGGACAACATGTTTGGACAAATTCAAGATAGGGTTTTCTAGAAAATTATACATGACAAAGACCGAAACTCACCTCTCACTTTTCCTCAATTGCAATCCACTCCTATCCGTCTGTATTGGGGTGGCAACGATAGTGCCAGTGTCCTGCGAAAACCATAAAAATGAGAATCACTCACTATGCATACTCATGCCGTTTCAGTATTCAGTCACGCCTTCCGCAGCTCGCATTTTCAGTCTCCATTCTTCGCTCTAATCAAGTTTCGAGTATCCATTCCTTCGCCTCCATCCATTTTCAGCTCTAACCTTGACTCGCACCTCGAGTTCTAGTATCCATCGGAAACGAAGCGTCCTTAGTAACAAGAGAAAATGGACATTTCTTTGCCTCAAGTTAAGCTCTGACTGCAGATCCTCGGGCAGAACGAAAAGACCTCTTGTTAACACACAGAGAAAATGGATAAATTTTGTTGCCTCTATTCCGTTCATATTCAGTATCGCAGCGGTGGGCAATGAGTGGAGTACAAGTCCTGCGGCACGGGTAACAGCAAAATTGACAATTCCTTTACCCTCCAGAATCCATTTAAGTCTCCATCGGGCAATGAATATGGATCTGCATAATTGAAAACGTATTATACGTTGCTCACTCAGCCTCAGTTTCCATAGGCAAACAAAGACGCCTGATGACTTAAATTGCAAATAATTTCACAATGTATTACTGTTATTATAAGAATGCTCACGTTAACTATTGACGAAGAGGTTCGGATCTTCGATTTATTCGAAGAATCCAAAGTCACTCAGCATAACATAGTATACCTACCTTCCTCTACAATCCTTTTTCCTTGTCTTGATAATTAGCTCTCCCAGGGTGTGAGCAAAAACTAAAACAAAATAGAAAAGTTATATTTGATATTATTTGAATTACTCTGTCTCGCATGTTGTAGTCAAAAATTGTAAAAGAACACTTACGAAGTTATCGAATTAAAACTAAATAAACTTATAATGGATTAAAAAACCTCATGGAAGAGGGAATTCACTTTTATTGATGAATGGCTGGGGAAACCTTCAGTCGAAATTCAAGATAGAAAAGGGAAAAATTGAGGGGTGTGAGGAATGGGGAAAAAAGTGAAGCGTATTTCATTTCCGTTAGTGGTGTAAGTGAAAATGAAGAAAATAGCTCCCTTGTCACTGGTTAAGAATTGGTACTTCGTGGAATGTATCTAAAAAAACACATTTACTAGAGTCTAAACTGACTGAAAAATGACACTGTCCGTTGTAATTATCTACTGAGAAGAGAACAGAATGGAACTAGACAGTGATTGTGTGTCATTGTGAAATAAAAATCACTGTGCATAAAAATTTTGGAAAAAGCTTCGTTTGCAGCATGCCAAATGTGAAATATAAATGTTTTGATATGATCATTTCAATGTTCATTTCGATGTTTTTTGGGCAATTTTATTAAATGTTGTTAGAATGCTATGTTTTTTGGAATGTTTATTAAATGCGAAAATTATTGCAGACGTATCTAACTCTATATATTAATGATTTTTTTTAATTTTTCATTGGTTTAAAATGATAATTGTTGAAAATTTAAGATTAAACTGTTGGATTTTTTTTCTTCCATATAGACTCAGGAAGTAGTGTCGTGATTCGCACCAGACAGCATTTTAATATAGTGGGTTTGTTAAAAATCTGGAACAAAATATACACATGAATAGCGAAAGAGAGTTCAAGATCTTAAATATATGTATGGATAAAAAGATATTTTAAGTCATAAGATAATCACACAGCATGGATAAATAAATATATCCATTAGATACAAGATGGTTTGGAGTAAAAAGTATCCACTTATTTGAGTTATATTTTTTCAGTTTAAATAATGTGTAACTTACATAAATACATACGTGTAAAAACATTAGTACCCTTCTATCCCTATTTTTTTGTAATTACATAAATCTCATATTCTTTAGGCATTTCAGAACATAATTAAGAATTCGATACCATTATTGTTGATCCAGTTTGTATCAGTCTTTTGCACTATTAAGGAAAAAAAGTTGTAAGATCAGTTAAAAATCTCATAGTACCCATTTGTTCACTAAGTATGCAACGGAATACATGAAAAAGTCTGAAAAATTAAATACGTTCGAAAATTGTATGTATTTTAGTGTTAAAAATGATTTATCATAATTCAAGATCCTATAGATGTAACAAATCAAAAATAATAAAAAATCTTCTGTTTATTGGCCAATCGTTGTCTATCTGGTTCCATGACAAAAAAGATTTGTCGAAATTTGCAAAGCGAGGGGAGTATGAAGGATAGTATGGAAATGTTGTGTGTGGACAAACAAGTTGTTTTGTGAGTCTTCAAAGTTCATGGGAATATCTTTTCGTTTTATTCAAGTCGGTCGAAAATTTTGAGATTCAAATTCTTCTCATATCATTGGAAAGATTTTTCCATTTTAATTCAAAATTATTTGAAAAATTGAAATTTCATAATATTTCGCTAGTTCATTGAAGATTCTTTCAATTTTGATTAAAAAATTATCAAAATTTTGACGAGATAAATCATGAATTCCTTTTCATAGATTTAAATTGATAGTGTTGTCTTCTACTAGGTCCACCACACAAAGCAAGTGTTGCCATAAGATTTGGGAGATTCGAGATTCGATAATAATATTTGATAAGTTTGTTATGTATGTGATTTAACAATTTATTATAAATTAAATTTACCCGCGACATATCATTAACAAAAAACAATTAGTGCATAAACATTATTATTTATTAATGCTTATTTTGTTTGAGATACCTGAATGATCTTTTGATTTCAAATTGATAAAATGTTGTCATTTTCTACAGAAGCACTTAAATTAATCAGTAAGTGTTGACCATAATATTTAAGTTGACGATTTATACATTATTGTTTGGTAATGTTATGATCAGGACACATTTAGTTAAAAAATTTTGAATGACATATCAAACTGACAAATGTGTATGATACATTATTCGTTTATGTCTCTTATTAGGTTGAGAAAATAACTAAATTCTGTAAAATTAAAAATATTACATTATTAGTAAGTGTTTGAGATAGAGTACATTATTGTTGGTAATAGTTATTTATTATTTAGTATAGATTTGAATTTACGTATCATTACTAAAAATATTGTGCATGATAAACTATATTTATGTATTTTATTTTGTTTGAGAAATACTATATTTTGAAATTAAAAAAAAAAACAATAAACATGTAATTGTTTCAAAATAGCCTCTTTTTGGTGTGTGTGATAAATATACAAAGTTTATATATGAAATATATTTATATTGAACGTTATATACACGAATCAAAGATTCAACAACATTAGAGTTATGTATCAAAATCTTAATATGAACATTATACATTACATAAAACAAAAGTTATTGCAGCAATGATGTATAAGAGCAATGATAACACTAACAAATACTAACTTAAGACTCAAAATAAACGAGATATATTAAAAATATGTATCTTTAATAGTGATGGTCATGCTATGGTAGATCGAACTTTTTTCTTCCTTTTTTTGTGGAGTTTTTTTGCAATCAAGTAGAAACATGATATATATATATATATAATATATATATATATATATTATTTCACGAAACATTAATATACATTATGCAATGTGCATATTTCTTTTGAAAAATTTATGAAATAGAATACGATGAAATAACGGGCATTAAAAAACCATTGCTAATGACCCAGTTCAATGTTATAAGCACTATTTGAGGATTTAAGTTAAGAGTGGTAGTCATAATAGATCCGTTAGTGTGAAGTGAAAAAAACGTGAAGATGTTTTTATTTCGTGGGTGTAAAGTTTGAATGACGAGGGATAGCTCTTGTCACATGATTTCTAAGAAAGGACTTGAGAAATTGATCCTAAAAATACAATTAGCTAGTCTAAATAAGAAGTAACCAACTGAAAAAAGACACCCAGGCCGTTTGTAATTACATACTGCGAAACAGAATGGAGCTTGGCCCACTGTGTCTGAAAAATCACTACATGAAAATTTGCGAAAAAGTTTATTTTGAAACTAAAGATGTGAAAAATATGATTTATGCACAGTCTTCGATGTTGATTTAAAAGTGTTTTTTGGGGCGAAAAATTATTTAAGTTGTATCACCTGATTGTGTGTTGGTGGTAAAATTTTATTAAATGTCATATGATTATAGGATATTTTAATCCCTGTTTAATGTTTTTTAAACAAAATTTCATAGTTTTGAAAATAAATGAATCTGTTAAAATTAGATTATTTGGTTTAATTTTATTTCTTCGTATAGACGCGAGGAAGTAGTGGCGGAGCCGGGAACTTGTTAATAAAAGCATCCAAAATCTGAAAATATGAAAATGCGAAAGGGGGTTTTCAACATCTACTGTATGACCAAAAAATTACTTTAATCACTATTGAAAAAGCACACTGCAGAGAGTAATAAATATATCTATTAACCATTGTGGTCAGAGTAAAAGTATACGGTTATTTGAGTCTATTTTTCAAGTTTAAAAAAAATATCATTGTTTTGATTGTTCTTGAATATCAAACAATAGTGGATTTATCTTAAAGTTTGTCATTTATTTTTTTGTTAGTTTTTTTGAGAACATTATACAATGTATTAGGCGCTTAAGTAAAGCTTCTTTTCTATTTGTTTGTTATCTACATTTTTTTCTTTATTCTTTTTTCTGGTTTTGGAGATACACTAATGGTTATTATTTGTGTCAACCTGGGTATAATAATATTAGCACTGTTAATAAAACTTGAAATATCATGTAAGGTAAGATATTGAACAATGATTGATCATTGTACGTATCACTTTTTAAAAAAATATGTATGAAATAGAAGGACGATGAAATAAGATAATTACAAAACTTGCTAATGATCAGTTCAATATAATAACTTATTGAGGATATAGTTAATTGTTGGTGTATCATATTAATTCATGGCGAAAGTGGGAAAATGTAAAGTGGATTTCTATATGATTAAATTTCTATTAATTTTATATTTTATACTAAAATTCCAATTTAATTATTAAATTATCAAATATTATATTTTCATTAAATAAATCGCACTCACTTTATTGATTCAGTTTTCAAACTCAGCCCACAATTTTTTTCGTTGGTCTCTGCGCCCAAAGAACACCTACTCATCACACCTAAACTACCTCCACAACGGGTGTTCCCTCTTTTTTTTGACCAAACTAGTAGCACCAAAACTGGTCATAATAATTATCAACAAGCCCGAAGAGACCCCTTTTCACTACTACCACTTTTTTATGTTATTATTAGGTTTTATTTGCAGGTGTCTAGTGAAGCTCGAAGCTTCTTTCACATTCTATAACCTTCAATGAGTTCCGCACTTCAGATCTGAACAACTAAAAACAACACATGATCAAAAATCACTAGATTGACTATTGTCGTGGGTGATGGCTTTTAGGTTGTGGAGGGTTAAGGAGGATTTCATTTTATTGCTTTTTACACTTTAATTTTCCTGAGTCACGTGTTTCTTTTTATTTGGTTATCTGTTTCATTTCAATTTTAGGAGTGAAAAATTTACGGTTAGAGTAATTTGGACATGGGTAATAAATTCGACATGACATTCAAGGAGGATAAATTTTTCTAGATAAACTCAAAGAGAAGTCTATGCTTATCTCAGATTCAATCCCATTGTGAGTATTAGAATTTTCTGATAGAAACTTCAAAAAAGAACATATGGCCTATATTCTCGAATTCTATTATAATAAAGCGTGAGGAGGAAAAACTCGTGACTTGCGTTGTATGAGTGCAAATTTGCATGTGTGGTCGTAGGAGGGAGTGCTGGAGTATGAAGAATCCCATTAAAGTACCCTATTTGAGAAAATCGGTGGTGTTAGATAAACAACCAAAAGTAGAAACTTTAAGACAAGTATTCACTTGAAAAACGTATTAAAATTGCTCTTTCAAACTTGAAATTTATTTTGTGATTTGTTTTTTTAAAAAAAAGGTTGACAAATATAAACCATATATGTATTAGAAAATTATAGAAAGTTTCATTAGCTCAAGAAGTTAATTATTTAGAATACATTATGATTGCGATTTTGTACAGATTTATTAGGATTTTATGGTTCAAAAAATTTTAATATTCATATGCAGGATTCGTGATACAAGTAGGGTAATTTATATCGATACATTGTATTCACTAATCCTAATAAATTCTCCCGTAATGCAACAATTCAAAATTTTTGTTTAAAACAGTTAGAGACTTTTTCATCTAAAGTCAGTTGAGTGGTTAATGAAACTGATATGTAGAGTTAATTGCACTGCTCTGGAAAAGTATATATGGTGAATGAAAATAATTTTGTTGGGGGTGGACTGAATAATTTCAGAAAAAAAAGAAAACTTGTGTTGTGATTGTTCCTGTGTATTTAAATACGGAAATTCTGAACTGATTATTAATTTGTTGTCTACAAGAATTTTTTTATGTCTAAAAAGTTGTGGAAAAAAAATGTATATTTAGTCTAAAAAAAAAATATTCATACTTGGTGTAGGTTCATTTAATTATAACTTTTGATGAAATAGTTAATAACGTGAATTATTCTAACATATTTACTGATTGATTAATTAAATGTCTAAAATAGTTCTTTGACCTGTTTCCTAAGACCCCTGTCTATTTAGAACACAAATCATTAACTTATGAGTCAATTTCTTTACTGCACATTCTAAGTTAGAAATGGTAATAATGATCACGTTATTTACCATTGATTTATACATTGAAGGTAGATATTTTCTATCCAATATTTACACTCTATATATGTTTAGTTTTGCTTGTAATTAGGCCAGTAGGAAGATGATGGCCACATCTGACTATCAGAATTCCTAAATGTTTGTGATAAAATATTTTTCAGTAAGATTTTGACAACACTTTTAAGAATATTTCATATACTTTATTTCTTCTGAAAACTACTAAACTGTGTAAAATTGATAGGGTTATATCAACAATGGCCGACGAACAAAGGAAATATCAGAGGGGGACAATGGGGGAATTGATATGTACAATGAGACAAATGACAACTTCAAGCATACTCCTGTAAATTTTCAATGAGGAGAATAAATTTGGACTTCTTGGTCATGAAGAAGGTTAGTGTGACAATACTATATATATTAAAAGTGTTTAATATTGTGTATGAAAAATGAGCCAAATAGATTCTCAATTGGAGAAATAAAATATTCATGCTAAGGAAAAACTTGGGGAACTAAAGCAGCTGATATTATTTGTGTGGTCATTTATTAAAGTGAATATGTGGGGTGTGACTAATATGGTCAAAGATCAGATGTTAGATTTGGATTGCCAAGTTATACTTGTGAATTACGCCCAAGTTTGAAGAAGAAAATGAATTATGATATTAGGATTTCTAGAACTACTAAGTTCTTAGTAGAATGGAAAAAAATTCATCTATTAACTCCATTGAAAATATTGATATTGTTAAAGTAGGTATATAACGATTTAATATTCGAGTCAAGATCCTTATGGAAAGTATGATTAAAAGTTGAAAACCTATTGTTTGCGAAGATAAAAATTTAACAAAATTATTAAAATGATTTATCCCCCCCCCATGAAATCTAAAGCAAAACAATAACTTAGAAATAGAAACCCTTTAATTAAAAAATCCAACCCCAAAATTTCTAATCAACTCAACATAAATACCTGCAATCTTACGAGAAGAACAAAAATACACATACTTAAAGAGGGGTAACATATATATTTAACACAAATTGTTACATATAGCAAGAGAATGAAAATTAGATCAGAAATACCTTATGATAACAGTTGATAGCAAATCTTACAGCATAAAGAAAACAACTACGATTAGCAAGAAAATGAATTGTTGTTAGTCGAGCAATAACATAGAAATACATTGTCAGGTTGAACCCCAAAAACTATAACACATTAATATTTTAAAATCTTACGAGAGAGGAAACAAAGTACAAATATCGACTAGACATAATTAAAAAATGACAGATTTTACAAGTATTTAGAGTAGTGCGAGTAGTGAGATAGATGCAGTTAAGGGCTGATGACATAATGTTTTGTTAAATACTTATTGTTTAGATAAGAATGCGTAGAGATTCATTAATTATAACAATTTTATTGAGTGGATAAGACAATCATATGTTGGGTTGCTTTTGATGCAATAAAAAATAACTTTGTGTTGAATGAACATGCTAAAAGTACATGTTTGTGTGTTTTGAGCATCCATAATTTAGACCTGAATTCTTTGAACGTTCTTAGTGAAACATATAAATAATACTAGGATGTGAAGTTTTTAGGGTCAAGTGTGAATATCTTTCCACATTATACAAATGTTTTTGTTAAAATGAAGTTTTGACATGTTAAATTTATAATTTGGGATAGTTTACATACAAAAATTTGGTAATTAATGAAACAATTATCTCTATACCTAGGAAATACTGTAAAAGTGTAGAGGTGTTTTGTTAATGGTTGGTATTAATTATGTAAGGAAAAGAAAAAAAAATAGAATCTAAGTTTTTAATTGTATGTTAATGAATGTTAGGATTGTGCAGATGTGATGTGATTGAATGTAACGATTAGGTGGGAAAATATTATTAATGATTTGTTAAACGTCTTATTATATTCTCATGTTCTTGTTGAGATTATTGCTATTAATGCATTATTGGAAAAAGAAATAATCTGTTTATACATGAGAGGTGCCCACATGATGCAATTGAATCTCAAAACTTCGAAGGGTAAGTAAAAACAGAATGATGGTTATTATGATGACGGTGCTAATATTCGTGCTGTGCTATAACATAAAGGCAACACTCATTTGTGTTTAGTTTTCGTCAGGACTGATTAGTGATCAGCACGAAGTGGTAAGAAACTTTTAGTGTGTATATTAATGATGGAACATAAAAATAACATTTTTGTTATCATAAAATAAGACTTATCGTGGTAAGACATAGACATAAAAGGCAACTAATTAGTGTTTAGGTTTTCGCGACCGGCGTTTGAATTAGTGGGACAGAACTAAGTGTTTAAGAACAAACGACCTTAGGTGTGTATTTCAAATGGAATAAAACTAGAGATTTTTTTATCATAAAAGTAGAATGATGAGTTTAAAGATTACAAATATAATAAAAGAACTGTTGTGAAATCAAATAAAAAATAAACAAACAAAGGCATGAGCTCTTAGCGCAAAATCACATAACGATAAAGTTGAGTGGGAATAAATGTGAGAGAAAAAGACATTAACTTACAAAAGAATTTTGGTTCATAGAAGTTTTAAACTCACTAAGGGCTTTTGTAAGTTAATCTTATTTACCCTATCAAAATAAAAGAAGATGTAAAGTGTGTACAAATTAATTTTCACTATAGGCTATAGCATATGTAAAGGTCATAGGAGATGTATTGTGGTAATGGGCAACTTAGTTGAAGATGTTTGGTATGAGGAGTGTTCTTATAACACTAAAAGAAAATTTCCGTGACATAATTTGAACTTGGTGAAAGTGAACGGAATGGTTGAAAAGCTTGAGTTTGGAGGTGTCTTGTAACAACTTTTAGGCTGGGCTTCATAGAACATATTTGTGGTTGTGGTATGGTATTGGAAAGTTGGTTTTGAGAACGTATTGCATCCGCAATGCATTTGTGGTATAAACCAGCAAAGGTTTAGTACAACATGACATGAGGTGCAGAAACGTCACGATCTCAAATCTATTTGTTATAAGGGTTGTATTTTAAGTTAAAGAAGGATGAAAACGTGACTCGTTATCCCATGGAGATTTTGAGACAAAACAAACGATTTTCAGTTGTAATAAAAAAGACACGGTTCGAGAGGTTTGACAGTAGACTATCTAGCAATCTACAAGGATATAAATAACCTAAAAACAACACTCGATTTTAGCAAGACTTTTTCTTAAAATTATCTATCCACTAAAAAATCAAAATTGCGTCGTCGAATACATCACTCTCCTTTTTTTTTTTAATACGATCAGGATCGACCCATTCTAAATACAGGTCACTCCATTGCTAAATCGGAGTATTCCGAATATCGCTACATGTAATGTGTTTATGTCAATCCCCTCTCTGATACTTCCTCCCCTCACGGATGTTACACGTCACCACTATAGTATCCAAAAGTCCATTGATGTATTAGGAAATCGAGTAATGTATTCGAAATCCATAAATTATAAGAGATTTTTGTAAATTTAAAAAAAATATCGTAAATATTAATTAGTCATTAAAATTAAATTCTGCATATTTGAAGACCTTATGGTTTTCGTTGATGTTGAGAGGAAGGAATCCACATTACCACTTTGATATGTTCATTGGAAGTAGCTATAGGACTACAAGGTCGAAATAAAGAAGTAATCCCATGAGGGGGGGGGAATTTTCTTTAAGTGATGGTGGTGAATTTTTTGGTTCTGAAGGCAAGTTAAAAAGGCAATTCGGCCAGACATTTTCCTTGCTCCAAAACAAAACGCGGTTATTTGGTTGAAGTGATGTTTTTAGGTACGTAGAAGAAGCAAAGAGTAGCGATTGAATACAGTCTAGCAAAAGAAATCAAAACGTGAGGATGTGATTCGTTAGAATGGCCCAGACCCCATGATCACACTATGATCTCTTTTCTAAACAATAACGTTTAGTTAGTTCTTGTTGTCTCTCTATTAACTGCTGTTACTATCCATTAATTTAAATCCAAACCTACTCATGTCGTTGCTTCAGCCTCGACAGATACTCAATTCAATTTGTGGTCACATGCAGAAGAAGTTAAACATTTGAGTAAAATTCCAACGACGCTTGCGAAGATTGGGAGCATGTTGGTGTACGCGAAGATAGATTGTTGTGGGAAAATTGAATCTCATTCAAACGGCGATCAGAAACCCAACAAATACCAGAATCCCGCTTTAATTCTGTTGCCCTAAGAGGATTCTCCAAAGAAAGTCATATGCCTCAATCGTCACTCAGAAGAAGAAAGGGTCATCAATTCTAGGTAGCACATAAATACTTCCAGAATGTCTTCCCAAAGGCTGTAAAACAGCAGGTTGCTGCAGTAGCACAAACTGCAGCTCTTAAAGAATCAAATACTACAGTCCCTGGCGGAATTAATGAACCTGAAACTAATGATACGGAACATGAGTATATAATTTCTTTGAAACTTGCCTAAAATATACTCATTACTTCCATTATGGTGGACAATATTGTGACAAAAAGAAAGACTAAGGCATGTTTTCCATTTAAATTTGTGAGCAAATGAAAGTAGCATAATAAGTAGATGTAGATTGGTTTGATATAGAGGTTGGGTTATTTGTTTATAGCATTGTTATGATTATTTCTGCTTTAGACTTTATATTATTTACTTGTCGCAATAAGAGTTAATTAGTAATATTACTCAATTTGAATTAAAAATTTAAAATTTAAGTAAATTAGATGCAATGGCTCTCTGCAGGGACTGGCAGCCACTGGAAAGTCAGAAGCGAATGAACATGACAATTGCAAGCAGATAAAACTCAACACCTAATTCTTACTTAATGTCTCCTATTTGCTTAAAAAAAAATTAATAGACAATCCCTATGCCATTTTTTCTGACATATAGATGTGTCCATCACAAGATGGAAGTAATGAGTTTATTTCAAATAGGCTTCAAGATGTTATACCTTCCTCTTCAGTATAATTAGATTCAGATACATCGATTACAATAGGGTTATAGTATGTTTTGATATGCTTCAGGAGCTGCGGTTTGTGGTTACTGCAGGCAACCGTCGCTTTACAGCCTTCGGAGGCATAGGCTGGAAGTATTAGGGGTTGCATAGATTTTGGGGGGCCCTGCTTTGTTTGTGAATGACAAATTGATTGAATATTGACTTATTTGGAGCATCTCTTGGGCAAACAAAAATAGTTGATTCGTATTTGTAAGGGCTATTCTCATTGAAATGTTATTCAAGTCTCCACAACAATTCTCTTTCATCAACAACTTCTTGTCTTCCCATCTTCCAGAGGAGTCATTGGATTTTCTTCAACATGTTGAATTTCTTCGCAGGGTGAGCCCAACTTTTGTAGAGAGTTGGAGGATGGATCGAACACTGTGAGTAGGGTCGTATTCAACGGACATAGTAAAATATTTAAAGAGGCATGCAAGAACAAGTATATTTATTGAAATAGAAAAAGAGATCCAACCCTAGATCGCGGGGTTCAAAACCTCGGACTGCATGATCATCGAGTTTCATTTAATCACTTCTGAATGGTAGACAATATCATTTTCTTGTGAAGTACCTAAAAAATTCATTCAAAAACAAAATAACTAACCTTGACTGCGGAGCAAGGAACAAAAAATGCTGGGCCAAATTTCCTTTTAAACTAGACCTTCCCGGTGGTTAAGGCATCCCCCAATCATACCAAAACATACCACCCCATCACTCAAAGGCATCTGTGCATTGCAGTCCGTATTAGGCTTGTAGTTCTTGTTGTTCCAATGACATATCAAAAGCTGATAGTAGTGTTTTTTTATTGCGGTCATTTCTACTTGTTTTTTTTTCTATCAATGTTTATTTGACCTTTAATTAGAAGCAACTAACAGGTTTGAAGGGTTACTAAGTTATTTTTTAACTTGAGTTGTTCATTTTTTGCTACATTTTTTAAATAGGTATTGAAACACCTAATATTAGTTGTTCTCTTTATATGTTTGGATTTGGTATACTACTTTAAGTTATTCTAAGTTTATCTTCCGAGTTAGAATTTATATTTCTTGTTAAATCTGAAAATTATGTGTTAACGAGATCAGAGGATGGCAAGCTTCTGCAGTTAGAGTTACGAAACCTTAGGAACACTGAGGTAGAAAAACAAAAGATAATTATAATAATTGATTTAAATATTGATTCTAAATAGAGTTTGCTAGAGTTCTATAATTTTGAACTCAGACAAATGGATTGATGAATGAGTGCTCTATGTTTCATAATAACTTATTTCTAAGTGTTTTGAATGTAGTAAAAATTATTGAAGAAAAAAAGATGTGATTCTGATTGGAACTTAATGGCCTAAAACTATTTTAGATATCCTTACTTTTTCTATATAGTGTTAGGAAAATTCTTCTATCACAAAATCAAAGCAAGTATTTCATTATGTAACTTAAAATGGGTATTGTATATATGTTTGTTTAAAAATAATTTGCAAAGTATCGGGATAGTAAACTAAGTAATTAATAAAAATTCCAACTCATTTTCCCCCAAAACATTACGGGTTTACGACGCTTTGTGGAGAGGGAGATTAAGTCAACAGGCGAGTGAATATTCAGCCCAGGTATGCCATTGTCTAAAAATTATTAAAAATGTCACTGTCGAATTACCCTTTATAAGTGTTGTTGTTCCTGATCTGTGTAAAGATTTTGAACATTTATGGGTTTAAATTAGATTTTGGAGTTTTAATTTATAGAGGTGTAAAGTATTTTTTCCGAAAGAAACGACGTTGCATAATAAGAATGATGTTAAGTCACCACTATTTTAGAGGAAGTAAAACAAAGTAGCGGACTATTTGACAAGCGGCCACAATGATTAAACATATTGGAAGCCATCTAGACTCAAATGTGTGTTGATCACATGAGATAGGGTTGTACATAACCAGTGGACAAAAGGGTTGGTTATCTGGCTTATTGTAAATATTACATAAATTCTTACGTGTTCCGGTTAAAAGAGAGGGGGCTAATGGGACTGCGTAGGTGTACAGAGAGAAAAATTGTATCACCGATATGAATTTTTAATTACAAAAAATTTCTTCAAATTATAGGAAAATCAGATAACATCAGGAAAACCGACGATACATAATTCACTGATGTGAATAGCCATACTGAATTGGAAGTGATGTATCCGGAGATAGGAGGGATATATCGAGAGGGCAGAAAGATAGTTGAGAAGAGATGGTGTTTGTAATTTCTTAAATGTAGAAAATTTTGAGCTTATAGTAACATATAAAAAGGGGGTATTTAGATAAAGTTTCCACATAGAAATGGACTCATCTCCGGGACAAAGATTAGTGCCCAGTTGGTTGTTAAGCACTTACAATGTTTCTATTCACGTAAGAGAAGATGTCATTTCTAATCATCTCTTTGATATGTAATACTAAACGGATCAAAAGGGTTAGTATTTGGTAATAGTATTATCAAAATAAGTTTCGTATAAAGTAAATTTCGTTCATAACTAAATAATAGTGTTCATACATTATTAATTTATGTATCTTATTGTATTGAGATCATGACGATCCTTTCAATTTTTAAAATTGTAAATGTTGTGTTTCTACTAAGGATATATTGAATAAGGAAGTGTTGCCCATAAGAGTTTAAATTTAGATCATGCATTTGATATAGATACATTTAAATAGGTAAGTGTTGCAATACGAATTCTTAATTTTAGACAATGCATATTGTTTGCGTAATGATTATGTATCAGGACACATTATTATAAATTTGAATTTACGTATCATAAATAAAAAAAAAAATTATGATACGTAAATTTAAACTTATAATAAATGTGCCTGATACATAATAATTACCAAAACAATAATGTATTCAATCGCAAATTGAAAATCTTTTATGGGCAACACTGACTTGAATGTATCTAAGTAGTAAAACACAACAATATCATTAAAATCGAGGATCTTCATGATCCAAATAAAATAAAATACATAAAAATAACATAAATTTCAATATGAACACCTTTTATTTCCATAAATGTTCATTATTCCCTACTAGTTTTAAATATTTCAAAAAATCCCTAATCTACTCCCTAAACCCCAAGGTCCATATAGTATATCACACAAAATAATGTTTATCCTTCTTTATTCATTCCACAATATCTCTGTTTCAAAGTTACAACAATCTTAAAAAGTTATTTTCTAATTCAAGTTTAAAATAGGATGGTTGTGCTATTTGAATATTCATATTGAATTACCGGAATTGAAAATGAAAACTAGAATTGACGAAATTTAATTTAACACCGAAAAAAAGGCTGAAATACTCACAAAACTTTTTGAAATAAATTTAACACATTATTTTTCAAATTTAGCAAGCAAAACCTAATTAAAAAATCCTTAAACTACGTAATTCATACACCAATAACACAAATCATTGTGGCCAGTTTATGAGAAATGTGTTTTAAAAGATATGATTTTATTATTTTGTCTTAGTTGAGTGAATTTTTTAGAATTTTAAATAAAATAAATGAATTGTTCGTAAACTTAAGAGAATTGTTGGGGACAATCAAATCTATCTTCATTAATGAGTTCTTAACTATTTAACAGCTTTATAGGGAATAGTTTGGAAAATGATTAAAGAAACAATAGTGGAAAATAAGCATTTCCAATTAGTATGTACTAAAAAATATTTTTCTTAAAAAATATGTTCATTATCCCAATTTATTTACTTAAAGGATAGAGGGAGAGAATGAAGTTGAAAAAAAACTTTCATAAATTACAATTTTTACCTTAATAACTAATTCATTATCCCGTATAGTGAGTAATTACAGTAATTGTTGTCACTAATTAATAGTTTCATATCATATTTCAAATAGAGACCCTCACTTTCGAGATATGTAGTTTTTTTATCAAATGCATTACATGTGAGTGAAATAAGGCAGTGAGAGAGTCAGAGGACATAGCAATATGTCTACGTGGATATTACAACTAATTCAAACCTCATTTGACAGAAATAAGTATAGTGGGACCAAAATTGGCAGGAGTGATAACTTTGTTTTAAAAACCACGAAAAGGCACATAATTATTCTTATAGTGAAAGCGGAGGTTGTTATGTATTCAGGTCTAATAATGCCAAAAGTAAAAATAATCGATAATATAACATAATAAATTTTTCCCAATAAAATAAAGCAGAAAATTTACATTTAATTAACCTTCCTATTTTTATAAGTGGTAAAAAAATGGTTATAAAAAAAATTTACGACTAAAATTGAACAAATCAAAAAAGTAACCAAAATAAAAGGAAGAAACTAAAAAAAAAAAAAATAGGTCATGCTATTCGTACGAAGGTCTCCCACATGTTGTCTCATACTAGGGGGATATTATTTTATTTCACTTAACCCATGTCAATTGCATACCCCTTCACATTTTTTTGGCCTTGATCCTGGAATTTTTCTTATAATATGGCCAAAATGCGTATAATGGTTTTTCTACGCCCTAAAACGTTATGAGTTTTCGTCATCCATTTTATATTTTTTAGTTTGAAATTCAATAACTCTCTCATTTTTTAGATTTTGCTAACATGGACAAAACTGAAGAAAATAGAGAAAATTCAAGGAATGTGAAGTTGAATTTAGGGCGTTCATTGAATGATAATTTGAGTGTTAACTCTGAAAAAATTGAAGATATTGAACTGTTCATTGTTAATAACTAATGGAAATTCTTCTTTGTTGTTTTCAGGTGGATTACAAGGAAGTGGTGCTTCAAGTTTGACTG
This sequence comes from Solanum habrochaites, assembly GCA_027704765.1. Classification (NCBI taxonomy): domain Eukaryota; kingdom Viridiplantae; phylum Streptophyta; class Magnoliopsida; order Solanales; family Solanaceae; genus Solanum; species Solanum habrochaites. The sequence goes on along the minus strand of JAKWJA010001388.1, from coordinate 5,223 downwards.
AGCTTGAAACCCCACAACCACCTAATCGATGCATAAAAAATTTTCTTCCTTTTAAATTATTTCGTTGAAACACTCTTTATTTACTCAAATAAAAAGAATTGTGTAAATTCACGAAAAATTGTATCAATTAGCTTTTTTGAGTTTCTCGCAACTACTAATGAGAAATAATGAATGTTGTCAGGGAAAAGTACTAAAGAAGTTGGAGAGAAGCTAAGAATATTCTTATACAAGATGCCTTCTGTTTTCTATGACGGACCAAATGGAAAGAAGACAAAAGGATAGTTGTTATACTCGTTTACTAAGAGAGAGAATTGTAGATAGTTTATGCTTGTCATGCTAGTTTTCTGACCCCAGCTGAATTTGTCAAACATGGTGGTGGAGGTGACGTGACGTTGAAACACCTTAAAGCTATAAAACATAATTATTGCCTACTGAAGAGTGGATAATGTTTAATATGGTTCTAGTGATATTTCCTTTTGTTTTTTTTTTGTTACTGAAAAATGTTTAATGGCTATTGCCCAAAAAGGCATTAGCTTGATATTCTGGTTGTTTGATTTTTGTCTTATTTCCGAAAAAGCATTGAGCTTGATATGCTATTATGTGCTCTTTCGTTGTATTGCTACAAAGGCATTAACTTTGATACGTTATATTGATCTCGTTTATTGTTAGTCCCTTCATCAAGAGATTATTAAGGTTATGGCTGTTTTGGTCATTCTGATTGTTTTTTTGGCTATTAACAGTGCTTATTTGAGCTTTAATTATAAGCAAACTAACAGTTATTAAAGGGTTTTAAGATTTTTCAACTAGAGATTGTCATTTTTGCTACATTTAGAAAATAGTATGAAACCCTGATATTACTTATTTTGTTATGTAATACAATTAATTTATATAATTGGACCTCAAAATAATTGTAATAGTTTTGTAATTTGGAGTTCATGACAATGGATTGATGAGTGCTCTATCTGTCATAAATAAAATGAAGGATTAAAATTTTATTTGTAGCGTTTTCTCTTATTTTTTCCGTGATTTTGGACGTAGTTAAAGATTTTTTTTAAAAAATATGAACTTATTATCATAACATGATCGTCTAAACTATTTATAGTTATCCCTGATTTTCTGTATATATTGTTAGGAAATTCTTCTATCATAAATTCAAAGCAAGAATTTCACTATGTAACTAATATGGTTATGTATAATAAGTTTTTTTAAAAAAACAATTAATTTGCTCAATTTTGGGCCTGTAAACTAATTCATTAAATTCCATATCATTTTTCGAAAACATTTTACTTGTTTATCGACATGTGAGAGAGGAGATGAGTAACCTGTGAAGTGAATATACCAACCTATATCATCTATCTCGCCTCATCTAAATATAATAAAAATATCATTAATAATACTTTAAAAAATTCTCATAGACAAAGTGAATACTGATTAAATCAGAAATCTCAATTTTAAACTTATGCAATCTCCAAGTACACGATCTCATAGCCAAGTCTGTAGTATAGCTTGAATCACTAAAAAAAATACAACATTAAAAGCTAAATTTTGATTTTTCTTTATGTGTGTTAGGGTTTATTTTTAACTGCTTTAGAATTTTCTAAGTTAATCTATCAATTATATAGTAAGTACATATATTATAGTACGTATATTGGGTTTTGCGATTTTTGATGGACAATATACGGAGAAACTTTTCTAGGTTTTGCGCCCCAATTGTAATTAAGGTTTTAAAGTAAATATATCTCTTTTAATTGTGATGTGAATTTCATAATAGTTATGCATCTATTTCTAATCCATCAACTTGCACGGGAACCAACAGTGAGTTTAAGCTTTTCGGATTTGGAATTGTATATCCAAGAAGAGAACTTGCAATATGCTCTTGTTCCTAAGTTCTCTTACGGGAGACCTGATATGATTGATCTCAGAAAGTTTTTACGCGACACTTCGAAATCAAATAAGATTGCAATTTGGAACTACTGGATCATCGTCATGTTTTGGTGAGATTATCGAACCGGGAAAACTTTATGGAGGTATATTCTAGGGTAGTATCATTCATCACATTAAAATAAAAAGGTGTGAGTAATCAATAACAATGTCGAACTCAACATTGGACCACCAGGTTTAATCCAAAAGAGGGAGACACCAATGCTTGCTCGTCAAAGCCCGTCTTTTCACTAGCAATCAGACGATGTGGTACACCCCTACAAGTGATAAGGCAAAAAAACTAGTAAGTCAAGGCCTAGTGCAGCTAGCGACGGTAAAAAGTGGAGGTTAATCTATTATCATCGTCTCCGGATGAGGTTAGAAGGGTTTTTTTAAAGATGATGAAGACAGTGTCGTAAGAGGAGGGTGTGCAAAAATATTGCGATGAAAAATTGCACAACGACTGCCAAAACATGTAAAAAATCCAAGGTCACAAGGACGAAGAATGTAGACTATGGAGATTTAAGGTACACTGATCGATGAAACAAAAAATAAACGGAGAAAAGTTTGAAGTAGATTTGCGATAGTGGTGGTTGTCGGTTAGAGAAATTCCCGCCGGAACTATATTACTTTCATATATAAGTAAAGCTGAGTTTGTTATCGATATATCTTTAATGAACTAAGAAATACTGAACTAAGAAATACACTATTTTATCAACTTTACATAAATATACATTGCATATGTCATTACTGCTTTATATTGAGTTGTTATTCTTATGAGTTAAAGTAGAGCAAAGTGTAAATTCATGCTTACTCCATTTCAATGGTTTATGTTGTGTGTAGCAATTCCAACTCGCTAATATCATACAGTTCAATGCACTAATTCCAGTTGACCTACATCGTTTTTATAATGCAGAAAGCAGACTCAGGATGAGCTGCAGCGCTTCGGTTGATCATATTGAGTTCAAGAGGTCGAGGTAGTGGCTGAGTCCTTTGCATTCCAGAGGACATCTTTTTCATGCTTTACTAGTTTAGCTGTTAGGGATATTTGAGGTCTATCCCAACATCCCTCTTCAGTCAGTTTAGAGGCTGGAAGAATGGAGTGTGAGTCGTTAAGTTTGGAGTTATTTACTTGCGAGACTTTGTGCCATTTGGCCACCAGATTAATTTATGAAGTATTTGTTTTTAAATATGTTTTATTCTTGTTTAAGTTGAGTTCAGATTTCCACTGAGTTAAGTAAGTCAGGTCAAGAGTTCGCTTGGGGGCCAGAAATGGTCTTTTAGTGTCGGCCACATCCAGGGTGTAGGCTCCAGCGTGACAAGACGGGCGCCAATGTATGAGTAATAGTAAACATTTACACACGGAAGCTCGTTGATTCTGTAGAAAAGTTTAAAGAGGCTATGATATCATATGAACAGAGAAAAAAAACCTTTGAGTAATGAGGAACGTAAAAAGGAGTTGAAGGGTTAAAATGACAAGGTTGGAGTTGGAATGTCAAATAATATGTTTGGACATTTTTTATGCCTTTTTAGAATGAAGAATATTATTTCATTAGAAGATGACAAGGAAACACTATGCCATGGAAAAAATTATTTTTAACATGGTAAATAAAATTTAGAGGAAAATAATAACAAAGATAATGTTGAAGGAACGATAGAGGGTAGGGAGGATGCGAACGATTGGTAATAGTAGATAATATACATAGATATAGAATAGATAGGATATATATAATAGAGTATAATATATAGAGATATGAGGATATATATATATGATTATCTATATGATATATATATATATATAGATATATATATATATATATATATATATATATAAAGAGGGAGAGAGGAATACACTTAGATTCAATGGTATTTAGATAAATACACCAAATTTTGGATCATGTATATATGAGATATATGTTAATTGAGAGGCGACAAAGAAGTATCGAGGGAGGGGGGGGGGGGTGGGGGGGGGGGAAACCAAAATTGATCACAATTATCATTTCAAAACTCATGAAAAAGGACATTTTATTAAGCTCTTACAAATTACAAACTTACAGTATACCCTATTAAATTCACTAAATATTCAAAGGAGAAATGGTAGAATAAGTAACATTTAAGCAATTTGACCAATAAACAAGTAAAAAAAATAAATTGAAAAAGTTTTACTCTTTTTTAAATGATAAAAATAATAAGTATAGGAATGAATTATTAACTGAAAGTGTCACTCTATGAGCCGGTTACCTCTTGGGATCAATTGTCCAAGGTCATTACTAAATCATGTATTTTTCTGGTCATATTATTCCAAAAAAAACAACCATGTATCACTTTTCAGAAAAATATTTGATCATTTTATAAATCATGGAAATGAAAATACGCTTCATGCTTTCTGTACCTTCTCACCCATAAATCTTATCCTTTAGAAGCTCCCAAAGGGCACCTATAATTTTTCTCACCACCTGAAAGCTTGTATGGAGAGTTTTTCGTTTCCCATGTTATAATTGTTTTTAGTTCAAAATGCAATAGCTTTTAAGTTTTTTAGATTTTCTAACATTTGATAAAACTAAAGATAAAGATAGGTGTTTGACTTGAAATATAAAATATAAGAAAAAATGGCCTAAGTTTTCGACAAAAACGAAAAAAATTATGAATTTAAGAGAAATCGATTTCCAAAAGAAACAGAGGAACCTCTCTTAATTATGTAGTAAAGATCAAGAAAAAAACTCTGCGTTTTCAAAAAGATTTTCAACAAACTAAAAATAGATTTGAAAAAATAGTTCGAGTTCAATGTAAGGTTGTTAGGACCCCTCGATGCCCGTTACCTGAGGTTTGACCGGCGATTTGAAGTAATAAAATGACTTTCAAATAACTTTCGAAATTAATTAAAGTAAAGAAATTTTTTTATGTTAGTTCTTATATTATTATTAGTATTATGGTTTTATTATGATTTTGATTATTATTATCTTAAGTGAAAAGATCTAAGGAGATTTTTCTAGGAAATTTAAACTTAGCAGTGTTTAGAAAGACCAATATCAAAATAAAAGCTAAGTAATTTTCTATTAAAATAAATATTCATATTTTTTGAATATAAAGAGAAATGACTATCTAGGGAATTCAATTAAATAAACCATAGGATAAATCAAGTAAGTCAAAACAATACAATATAAGTAAAGGAAAGGAAGAAGAGTATCAAAATTTGGGAAAATTTTCAAATCTTCAAAACTGTCCCGAGTTTGTCTTTATCAAAATGACCCATAGGACCTTGTCCATTTTTACAACACTGCTGCAACTTCTTTGGGCTTGGCG
>JAKWJA010001387.1:0-20863 GCA_027704765.1 Solanum habrochaites | reverse complement strand
GATACTGTTTCAATGACGTAAAAAACTTTTATATTCCAATTTGTTAATCTGATTAGTGTACTATTCATCAGCAAAAGTATGTGTTAAAGAAGAAACACAAGTTTTTTACACAAGTTAAAATAAGCATATTAAACAGCCATGGGAGTTCCATAAGTTTAATCAAGTCAGATGATTAAATGAATCATGATAGTTCTTTTTCGTCTGTATAAGGTTAGAGAGTATACAACAGTGGCGGAGCCACATGCAGTAAAGGGGTGTCGTCGAAAAATTGCATTGTGTATCTAGAATTAAATTAATATTTTTATGTATATTTATATTGCATATTGACACTCCTTGACTTCTATATGATTTTATTTTATTATATTTTGACATCCCTTAGACCAAATTCTAGCTCTGCCACTGGTATACAGTGTGGTAAAATGATGTTGATGATGGAACCCAAGATCTACTAAAGGATGTATTTATCATTATAACTTGAGTTGAAACATAATACAAATATAATAGGAGGTGAGATGTTCTAAATAAATTGTCAATCACAAAACCGTAAACAAGACATTATTAAAGTATTTAAACAAAAGACATTACTCCACAACAATTGTTAGTTAAGCTCTGGTCCCGGGTGGTGATTCCAAGATTCTGAAGTGAATGAAGGCCTTAATGGGGGTCGTCAGTGTTTCCCCTGGGGGTATTTTGTTTTGCAGGGAGTTGATTCGTAATTTTCGTAGTGAGAGTATGCCCAGTCGACGGGATTCAGAGGTAGTGCTCTTGTAAAAACTAGCTTCACAAAAAATTAGAGGATGAAATATGAAAAACGCACGAAGAGTCACCATGAACAAAGTAGCGGGTCACGGGCGTATAACGGGTGTGATTGAAATGTATAACAGATATTGAGCGGGGGTTTTATTTCAATGTCCTGGATCCATACAAACATTCATTGACATTTGCGTCCATATAAGCATTGGTGGTAGGCGGAAAAGTAGAATAGGACAACAGTCAGTGCCTTTGTATTCATAGTAATAATGTTGGTAGGCGTTATGAAGGAATGGTGCTCTTGTTACAGAAAGGTAAAAAAGCAGGGATTCAAACCCCAAAAGGAGGCAGATGTAGAAACATGATAGTTAAAGTATAACGGATGAATGGAATTTAAGGCGATGGGTGTCAACATGAGACAACAAATAATTGATGTAATGCTCAAACAAATAGGTCCATACTAAGAGAGTCATACCTGGTTTGAGAGCGGATGATTTGTTAACAACAATAGCGTATTATTGGGGGTCCATGCAAGGTTTGTCTTTGGAGGCTGTGCAGGCGTTATTATGTTAAATAACTCAATAATCACACATTGTCGAGATGTCCTATTGGGGAAAATGTTTTCTTCATTTCATATCAAAAAAGTGTATAAAAAAACTATGTTCACGAATCTTACAATCAAAACATCAACCTACTATAAGCTAATGAATCAGGTATTTATATGCACGCTCTAACCGAACCCTCCTAATTACAATTGAAAATATCTTATTACTTGACTAACAACCTTCTAACTAACTTTCACGTTAAATCTAATTGCCAAGTTACACTGACTACAATGAACACACCACAAATGACTTGTTCCATTAGTCGTTCCAATCAAAATGTTTTGCAATCCCTTTCTATATCGCTAATACCCCCTTCAGCTAGGTGATTATGAAGATATTTTTCATTCCAGATTGGATTTACCATATGAGAATGTTGAAGCCTGCCAACACTTTTGGTTGAGAATTCAGCAGGTTTCCCAGATGAACAATAAGTCACTGATGTTAATAGACCAATGTAGAATTTTCTCCTCGAAATTTGAAATGACAATCAATATCAATGGGCTTTGTTATTTCATGAATATCGGAATAGACTGCAATATCATGAAAATAGCGGAATGCTGCAATAGGAATGGTTGTCTTGCTGTACAATGGCAAAGAAACATGGAATGTCAAAGGGATGTCCATGTTGGGAATAAAAAAACATAAATAAAACCCTTATGATACAGGTGACCTCTCCTAGAGTAGAGCAAGACTATGAACGCGAGGGGAAATTTCCAAATATGGTACGAACCTGGACTCAGGATTTGACACTTGGTTCCATTTTGTTTTCAATACCAATTCGCCTACCTAAATTCGGATTCTTTTTCTCAATTCTTTTATATGCAAATACCCAAAAATGTACCTAAAAATCGAACTTTAAAAAAAAAAAACTAAATTGACCTTAGACTCCCTGTTTGAAGGTTTAAGCATGAAACTTTTGATAGTCTACAAGAAACTACATGGATTAATACAAATCTAACCACTTAGTTATGAAAGTTTAGCTTGCTTGGGTGTCAAGCAGCTGCTCAAGAATTTTTAATGCATCAATTTTCTCCTTTGGAAGAATTCTAACAAGCATGGACCGAAAGTCGTTGGGTCTTGCCTTTCTTTGCATGAAATCTCGTTTCCTCCATCATCCTCGAGCTTAAAGTTGCTTAAGAGAAATATTTTAGTAACCGTCATTTGTTTTGTCCCAAAAATAAAAAAAATAAGAAAAGGACTCATTTTATGGGTATCTTCCGTAAATATTGCTTATAGCGTTCTTGCCAGTTATAGTGGTTGCCATAGGGGGAGACATTCATATATATTTGGGGGGCTGGACGTTAGCCCGGATTAATTTAAATTTAATAATTTGTTTTTGTGTCAAAAAATTTTATGTGGCCCGGCATTTGAAAATTTTAATGAGGAATCGCACACGAGGTAATTAAAAGGTTCGGATCGTATCGCTAACTTCTTCTTTTGGATGGTTTTAAATATCACATTGTTTTGTTTGATTGTTTATTTTAAATTTATCATATTATTTATTAAATTAATTTCTATATAATTATAAAAATGTATAATTTTATATCAATCAATTTTTGAATATTTGATAAAACAACATTATATTATTTGAAACATGATGTAAAAATAATATAAATCACCTGACTTCAAAGCTAAAAAAGTAAAGGAATACAAAGTGGTTGACTCTTAAAATTTATCAGGCATAAAAATGAGAAAATAAAAAAACATTATATTATTTAAAAAATACTAAAATCCCAGTAATTAATAATTTAAGTAAACTTTTGTTTTTTAATGTAGCCTGAGAAAAAGAGCTATTATTTAGAAAGGAACTAATTGGGAAAGAGGTAATTTGAAGATTTGTTCAAGTTAAACTTAAGTTGTGATTTATGGGTCAACCTCAACCGACCATTTTTTTTTTTACCGTATATTTAGGTAGCCTCATAAACATATCAATTGGAGGTCTTTAGTCCTCTTTCATTGTCATTTAATGTTCCTAAGTTTGGATCGAATGGGAGATATGACCGTTTGAAATTGAAGTTAGTCTGTCCAGTTAAGAAAATTTATCCGAATTAATGAAGGGTATTTTGATCTTTTCCTTACCCTTTTAGCTTTAAACATTTTGGAAATATTTTAGGGGCCTAAACTGACTTAGATTAGCTTTCATAATTCAAAATCACGTTTAGGATTTTGAGAGGAGTTCAACCGGAGAAAACAAGGGGGAATCCAAGTGTTTGCCAAGATCTCTTACGAGTTGAGGATTTGTTTCGCCAAATTAAAGTATGTAAGTCTTCATAGTGTTTGATTTGTTTACCCACATGTCAATCATGCGAATTCCATCTGTAATTTCGTTCTGGAGGTTGAATTATTTGAATTCTTGATGGGTGTTCTTGAGGTTTTGTTATTCATGCTTTGTTTATGGAATTCGTGAATTCTTGACGCGAGAATTTTGATTTTTAGAGTTTTTCTTGAGGAAAAGTTTGTAGATTCTCGTGTACTTGTATTCTTTTTAAATTGGAATCTAGGTAAGTTGAGAAAAAAAATCGATTTCTTAGGAAGTTGCGATCAGAAAATGGAAAGAAAAATTCATCGTATGTTCTGAGAAGGGTGGTGCGGACATACCATTGACGCACTTGCATTGCGCCACAATGAGGCCATATGAGTTTAGAGGTAGCCGCTCAGTTAGCAGTGTGCAAGGTCTGCTGTCGCCACTCCTTTTCTATCGTTTGCTCCATGTAAGTCTTTCCTAAAATCTATCCTGGGACTCAAATTAATATTATATTACTAACCAAAAATCACTTCCCTCATTATAGTTAACACAATATGTTAAACTTGCACAAACAAATTGCTTAGCTATTCATTAAATATGGAAGCAAATATTAGATATATGACAAGAGTGTAAATTAGGCTTCATTTTGTTTCTAAAAAAAACTTTATTATTTTAAACAAACAATTTTTTGTAGCATCTCCTGCTGGGGGTGGTGTTATTTGTAGTTTTGATGATTTGACAAACTTAGGGACCTCATTAAGGTACCGAGGCTTCTTACTTGGTATTGCAGGTTTCTTATTTGAGTATTGCAGATGAAACAAACACAGGGACTAGTTAGACCGGTACCAGGCTCTAATGATGAGTGAGTCAGTCAAGTCTGCACAGCTGAGATAATACAGAAAGTAGGTGCAACACTTTCCCGATGGCGTCAGAAAGTGTTGACCGTTCCAACCAATGGCAAAGAAGTTTAGGAAAGTGACTTTGTCTAAAAAAGACACTTCCAAACACTTTTGGTAGTTTTTGCAACTTGATAAAAAACTTTTCAAGAACTCTGCCAAAGCTACTTACCAAGCAAAGGCAAAACATTCCAGAACAGAGAAATCTCTGAGCTTTAGTGTAGCGTTAGGAATATTCTTTTTGTTCTTATATTTGTAAACTATCCTAAACTATAAAGGAATCAGTGGTAGTGTGAAAGTTAAGTTATCTAAGTGGGGATAGCTTAGTGGGTAGATTCATTTTACTTAGGCTGTTAAGCAATAGGAGGACTCTTGCGTAACGGATAAGATTGATAATATTTCTTACGTTTGGGTGTAAATGTGTTTCACTTTTTGCTTGTGAAGATTAGTGGGAAGCGATTTTGAAAGTCTGTTGAGAACAGGTCGTGGTTTTACTCCCTTAAGCAAGGAGGTTTCCACGTAAAAATCATTGTGTTTTGATTTTACTGCATTTAAAACTTTCTGGTAATTTTCTGGAGTGTAGTAAGGGACCTGGTCCCATTACTTGTTAAGTGAAGGCACATACATTCATTCAAGTGGTATCAGAAGCGGCACTCCCTATTGTTAACACCAAGGAAGTGATATTTGTGCTAGTAGAATGGTGGAATCCATAATTAGAAGAAGAAGGTCAGTCGTCACTCAGACCTCCTCGTTTCAATGGAAATGTACAGTTGGTGGAATGGTGGAAAGTTAGAATGCATTGGATACCTCATGGCTGAAGCAGCGAGTTATGGTATTGTCTGGATTGACCATTTGTTCCGATGAGGGAAGAAAGGATGAGGAAAAGACTATATTGTTCCAAAGCTTAGGGCCAGAAATATGACGAAGCGGGAAGGAAAAGGATTGAGAAAGGTTTCAAAGCTAAAACTCTTCTGGTCTGTGGGCTAGGACATGCTGAGTACAACAGAGAGAGTGTCAAGCATTGTTGAGTCTGATTAAAAAATTTGGGCCTGGCTCTTCCGCCTGCACATGAAGGCAAACTGAACAATCACAAGGACTCTCAGATTGACTGCTTACCTCACGAATTGAGACCTTCAAAGTGCGGAAGGCGAAGCAATTACATGACATGTTCACAACGTTTTTTCTTCCCTTACCACTGAGCTGCGAAGTCTGGGGTGTGTTGTTTTGTGACTCCCCACGCACTCCGCATGACCCCAACCCGTCCCGAAAACAGTGCTTCGAAATTTCTTCCTCCAGCTTGGGCGCGCCAGGTTTGCTGCCCCTTCCCGCCGCCTTAAAGGCTTGGCCGTCGCCCCCCCCGCGACACCACTCTGGATGTTTGCGATGACCCGACCGCCCTTCGACCCGCCCCCTGAGATTCATCAGTAACTTACGACTCCTCAACGCCAGAAGGCTCCTAAAACAGGACAAGTCCTTGCTGTGCCCCCACCCACACGCCCCCTACCTTCCCCCAATTTTTCTCATTCCGCCAGAACCCCTACTGCCAACCGCCTCCACCCACCGCTGATGATGATATGCATTATCTCATCAACAGATTAAAAAATTGTGAGAAAAAAAACAAAGTTTTTAAAAAGAGGCAAAACATGGTACTTAGAAATGTCACTTTCAAGTGATGATATGCTACAAATGTGGACACACAGCTGGGCACTTTATCCACGCGGTCTCGCTCAAGATATGAAACAGACATGGTTACCAGTCACCAACCCAAGAAGTGACCAACGAGGAAGAGTTATAGGGACCTCGTGGTCTCTTCTGTACGGGTAAAGTCTGAGTTGGGTTAGGAGTGTGAGATTCGAGTGTCATGTAGAGTTTCAGCCTGCCGCCAGATTGGTGGCTCAAAAAGGGGCTCTTCCTGCGTGGGGTGATTCTTCAAGTGATCAGAAAAACGATAAACCCAAGGAGGTTGGTCTATTGGTGGCGTTGTAAATGAGGCGGAGCGAAACCATTTTCAATGAACTGTTTGCTCTCATGGCTCTACTGCCCATGCAGCCGCGGAGACCACCCACGGCCACCCACCTTTCCTCACGACATTTAGGTCGAAAAAATGTACTGGGGATAATCTATTCTCTTAAAAAATTGAGAACATTGGCAAAAGTCATGATTTGATTCAGTAATTGAGTTAACATCTGTGAACGAGAGTTGGACAGCGACATGAAATTGCGAACTTGCACAGTTTAACTGAAAACAAAGTTAAACTTGAAGAGAAAATATCAAGAATGGTTGTCTCTAGAGTCTGCTAATTCTGAACTTTGAAAAAACAGTTGAATCATATAACGGAAGAAGCTGAAAAGATAAATGTAATGTCAAATGGTTTACAAGTGGAAATTCAAGAAAAAATTAAAAAATTCTAGAAGGAAAGGCTGGGATTGTCTTGGAGAGAGCAACAAAGTTGCAAGGGATATTGTCAAAATAAGTTTGAGATCTTGAAAAATCTCTTAGTGCGACCAAAATCCTAAAGTTATGTCAAATGCAACAACTCAGAGCAATTTCAAATAAGAAGGGCTAGGAGGTTTGAACACATCACTCCTCCTTTAATCCTCACAGTAAGATGTGTTTGTATATGACAATTTGTTATGTTCTTCACTGCGGTAAACAAGATATGGGACATCTGAAGGGGGAGTGTTATAGTGGCGAAAACTCCTTGTTGAAAGGCTCTATAATTATGACCTGGAAAGGCCCGCAAAATGTACCAACAGAGAGACCGGGGTCCTTCAAAGGCATTGTATCAACTAACAGATTTTCAAAGAAAAAACATATGGTCCCTGCTCCTATGTCCTTTGTTTTAGAAAGTAAAAAATCTACCCATAGTGGGACTAAAACAATCTAATCACTCCTTTGTCTGCCTACGGGACTCAAGCTGAAAATGGGTCCAAGCCTTAACAAGTAATTCTTGTTGAAAGTGAGGTGAGAGGAGCAGCAGTCAATGTTGGTATATGGAAAGGGATGCTCTAAAACATATTGAATGGACATCAAAAATTTACTATCACTCAAGAACTTCAAGGAGGAAGGACCGCTTTGTCTCTTTGGTGATGGAAAGAAGGGGTACATTTTGGGTGAGATTTTTGTTGCTGAACAATTGAAAGGTTGATCTGGGAACATTTGATCCTAAGAAGAAGTGATGAAGAAGTGTTAAAATCAACCAAAAGAACTCAGTGTATTGAGAGCAAGTGTATTCATTAGTGTGTGTTTTTGATGGAAAGATGGGAAACTGAAAAGCAATGGATCAAATGAAGATGATGTGTTAAGTGTTTACAATTCTGAAATTTGAAGGAAGTGGAACTGATGCCCAGAACACCAGGTGAAAAAATGACTTTGATGATCAAATTCATAGGTCTACCCTGAAGAGGCTGATGAGGTTGTGAAAAGTGTATGAGGTGGTACCTGGTACTACTCAGAATTCCATTCCAGCCAGAGTATTTTACAGTTCAAACTCCCCACAAATGAGGGTCAATCCTGATGAAGAAAACTGATGATCAGAATCAACCAGTCGCGCTTCCAGTATCAGGGATTGGAGCATTTGGTTCATCACATCCCTTGATACATTATATTTCCCTTTGAACTTAGAATTAATACTAGATAAAACAAGAAATCTAGTTGCCAATTTTCAGCATTCATATATCTTTTGAGCCCAGAAATGTATGAAAGAGCACTAAGTGATGCAGGATGGATCAACTTCTATGCAGAAGAAGAACTTATCAGTTTGAAGAAGCAGGTTATGGTAACTGGTTCCTCGACATGAAGGCAGAACAGTAAATAGGAACCAGAGGTTTTCAGAAAACAAGCTTGATGAAAGTAGAGGTGAGTATCCTAAATAAAACCAGGGGTGGTGCCACGGTCAATTTGAGAGAAAGCGTTACACGTTGGGCATGTGGATCTCCAAGTGATGTTCTTAGCTCACAGTTGAACTCCTTGATGGCTAAAATTGCAGTGCAGGGTATCTTATGTGTAAACATTTTTTAAATATTGAACAAGATCCTTTTTGTACCTTTTGTAGGTATACTCTCAGCAAGGACATGCTTAGAGGAAGGAAACTGAAAACTGAGGAATGAGGGTTAATGTGATATGGTACCTGGTGCCTGTTCAGCGTTAGAATTTTGATACATTAACTTGAAACTGAAAAAATAGGACCGTTTGTGTTTGATAATGCCACGTTGTCAGTCATCGGGTACTCTGACCGTTTGTCCCATCGTTTTCTTTCAAAACGACACATCCAATCAAAGGGACCATGTCAACCTTTTCACGCCTTTTAAAAGGCCATTTAACTCTTTTTGAAACCCTCATCTGTCTATTAATTCTCCTGTTCACTAAGGGTTTTTGTAAAAGCTTAAAAGGAAAAATTTTTGTTTCCTTCTTCTTCACTTCACTCACAGAGACAACCATCGCCTCTTGTGAAAAAAAAAAAAAAAAAAAAATATGCAGAGGTGCATGAGGAAGAGGCTATTAAAGAGCAAGATGGATCCCAACTTATGGAAGATCAGGGATCAGCTAAAGCACGAGGTTGAGGAGCTTTATTGCGGTTTGAGTGGTTAAAGAGCTGAGATTGCTATACTCAAAGCAGAACTGCTTAATGCACAGCGTTGAGGGAATGGTTCTTCAGTGGTACAGCTCTGGAGAGGAGGATGCTGAGTTGCAGGCGAAGATAATTGCCTGCCAACATGACGCCACCCACCCAGGAGACCCCCACCCCAAAACCCAGCCGCCCCCGAGACACCTCCAAGCTCCCCCAACCCTCGATGCCAAACCTGCCAATGCACGACTCACTCTGTCAAATTTTTTTTACAGTTCCCTGTCTCATGTATGTGGACAGTGGACAGTGGTGTGATAACTCTTCCCCTAGCTGTTGAACAAATTCCCCCGTTTCTGTGTCTTTTTTTGTGGGGCTTATCACTGTGTTAATAGATATTCAGTTGGTTTTTAATGTGTTAATGTTTATGATGGCATGATGGGTTAAACTTATGCGACTTTGTGGTCTGTTATCTTTCCTTTGTGCATGCTTTCCCACACAGTCCCCCCCTTTATTCCAGACATTGATTGCTCTTTACGCAGTGTTGATCTTTTCAGTATTTCTTGTTGAACATTCATTGGTTTACTGCATATCTTTTTTATGATGCCAAAGGGGGAGGAGGGAGTGGAACGGTTAATAGCTAAATGTATTCATGTGAGGAATACAGTGAGGGGGAATATACAGTGAGGGGGAATATTTAGCAAGGGGGGAACTATGTTGGAGAAGATTTCAGATCATTATATACAGTGATGGGGAATATATAGCAAGGGGAGCACTAGTGTGGAGAAGATTTCAGATCATTTTGTCATCATCAAAAAGGGGGGAAAAAAGTTATTTGTAGTTTTGATGATTTGACAAATTAGGACCTGCATAAAGGTACCGGGCTTATTACTTGAGTATTGCAGGTTCTTATTTGGTATTGCAGATTGAAACCAAACCAGGGACATAGTAGAGGTATCAGGCTTCTCATGATTGATGAGTCAGTGTCTGCCAAGTGGAGATAGTACAGAAAGAGGTGCACTGTTCGGATGACGTCAGAAAGTGTGATATGTGACCTTCCAACCAATGGCAAAGAAGTTAAGGAAGTGAATTGTTATACAAAGCACTTTTTCCTAAACACTTGGTAGTTTTTTGCACTTGATAAAAACTTTCAAGAAACTTCTTGCAAAGCGTAATCCCAAGCAAAGGCCGAATACTTCCAAGAACAGCGAAAGAAATCTCTGGAGCTTTAGTGAGCTGTTAGGAATTATTCTTTCTTGTTCTATTCTTACTACCCCTTCCCGCACTCCCCGCCAACCCCTCACCCTCCCTCTAGACTGTTTAGGATTATTCTCTTGTTCCTATATTGAAGGTGCCGTGTCAGGATCCTTCAAAAATAGTGGAATTTTTGAATGATGCCGACTTCAGATGTTAAATATTTTCAAGAGGTATAAAACATTCATGTTTTTATTAGAAGTTGTTTAATATTTTTTTGAAAAAAGTTTGTTTAGGCAAAAAAGTGTTAGGGGTTAGCATTATTGGATGTGCGAAGAGTTACAAGAGCTGATGAATTTTTGTGGCAAACACAACATCCTTGGTGATGAAGATAGAGCTTGTTACAATTGGACCAAAATTAATGAAGCCTTTGATAGGCGTGTCCAAGACTGCTGTTAAGTTTCGATTATGTCCTCAAATGTAGATGCCCACAAATTCCTCAAGGATTTTTTTTTTTTAGAAAAACTACATTTCTGTTCAAGTCTTATTTGAAATTGTATTGTAAGGGATTCTTATGTATCTTTACTTTTTGCGTATTAAAGTATGTGTGATTTTTGAAATTTTCACATTGTCGATTCTCAATGTGAATATCGACATCCAAGTAAAAAATAAATAAAAAAGTGAAATTGTTTGTACTTTTTTTGTCCCCTGTTACATATGAGCTTTTTATTGGGGCCTTGACTCTTGATTTTGAGGGACCCAACATTTAAGCAAAAATTAAAAAACACGGGGGGCGGGGGGGAACTTTCCCATACAAGGGGTTCAAATTTATAAGTGGTCATTCTAATCCCTTTCTATGTTCCTATTGCAGATATCTACTATTTTTATGAGTCGTCTGATTTAGATTACAGTGGGGGAAACAAAGAGACTCGGTGTATTGTAAGAAGGTACCATAATATTTTAAAATAAATAATTACTCTATTGATTCGTGGACGATTCCAAACAAAAAATCGCTTCTATTGATCGACAAGTTGTAAGAATCTGATCTAAAAATCAACCCGCTGACCACCAACACCATCAGCAAACAAATTATTGAACTCCAGGAGCGACCTACCTTCTCATCAAATTCTCAGTTGCATTTTTTCTTTATTTTCGTTCTAAAAATTCTTGTTTGGTGCGTGATTATACAACATTCGATGTACTTAATGGTGAAGCTAGATACCGCAAGGAGGTTAGGTTCATAAAAAAATTACTTTAATCCACCTTACTGTGATTAAGAAAAGATTATATTGTGAAAAACTTGCACTGATATAACTAGAGTCAATTAATAGTATATAACCTTTAATTGTATCCTGATTTATACTTTGTCATGTGGTAATGTTATGAACTCTTAATCAACGCATCTAGATTTGATAATACCTATTTTTATTATACTCTAAAAGGAAGAATTATGGTGGAATGATTAGACGCAAGTGACAAGTGGTTACCTCTGAATGATTGAGATGAATTCCGCTTTAAATGATGATCTCCTCTTACATTCCATGTAAAAAAAAAAACATTCTAACTAGTTAGGAGGGAGACTAATTCATTTAATAGTAATCCACCTCAATTATTAAAGAGGATAAACAACGTAGATCACTGGTTCAATCATTCATTCAACATTTCCTCATTTAGAATATAAAAAATTAGATATTGTCAAAATTTAGATGGTGATTGGTGTTCAAACATTACCACGACCAATTAAAAACGAGATACAATTGAAGGTTGCAATTATTAAGTAACTCTAGTTATATAATGTTAGATTGTCACATAATAATCTGTTCTTAATCACCGTAAGAAGGATTTTGGAAGTGATTTTTTATGAACCCTAACCTCATCTTGGGGTATTAGCTACACCATAAAATCATCCAGGTGTATAATCCACACCAAATAAGCATTTTAGAAGGAAAATAGATAAAAAAAATGAACGTGAGAATTTGACGAGAGATAGGCGCTCGCTTGTCGGACGATTTTTGAAAGTGTTACTATTGATGGTATTGGTTTGAGCGGGTTATCTTTTAGATCAGATCTTACAACATGTCGTTCAACTCGAACTGATTTTTTTGGGAATCTCCAGCGAATCAATCGAGTCATTATTATTATTATTATTTTGTACCTTCTTGCACCGAAGTCTCTTTTTGTTCCCCCGATGTAATGCCAAATTAGACGACGTCATACTAACTGACTTTGTCTCCTTTTGATGATGATAAGATATCAATTTCTTCTTCATCTGTACTTTCATAATTCAATAACATGAATTACTCAATCAATACATACAAATTAATTAAGTATGATAACATAATGCAGCTTAATTTACTACTACTTATAGAAAACTAATGAACAATTTATAAAAAATTCCGGTAGAAAATAAATTCATGATGGGCGGACTAAAAAAACCCGGTTGCTACAAAAAAGCTTCACAAAAGCTTGTTTGTAAGTCCGCCACTTGAAAAATTAGACTTTTAATGGCATATTACAGGACGCTACAAAAGGTTTAACTATAGTTCCAACTCTCATCGCCACTAAAGGAAGGATTTCTTAGTAGGACTTATGTCATGCAGATGTTTAATACTTTCGATTTGGCAGATCTAATTGCCCCACTAATCTTGAGATTTGGGGGAAACTTATTATCGCCACGGTCTAATTTATTTCTTACAATTTGTTTCCCAAAACTTCTTTTAATTGTAATTCAAGAAACATAAGAAAACTATCCTTTAAACGAGATATAACAAGTACTTCTATTATTCCTAAGAACTCAAGAAAATATACAATTCCAATATGTCATTATTCAATGTCATTTATGCATATTACACAAATGAAAAGAAAATAACTAGTAAGGTCTTCAAGCTCCCCTCCTTTGTCAATGGGTTTTGGGATAACGCAAGAACCTTGCCTTTATTAGGAAAATACACAAGATCACTTATGTTATCACAACTTGCTGGTGGTACAATAAATTCAAGTTCACCAAATGCATTCTATTTATAAGTTGTTCTCTAATTCGTTCACAAAATTGATGAAAACAAGCTACTTCCATGCAAGAAGAGAAACAATGAAGAAGTGCATCTGGGGATAGCTCAAGATGTATTACATTGGGTGGAAACTAACAATTGCCACTTGTCTCAAGAGTTGCGAATGCACTTATAAACACAAGATTCAATATAGATTACCAAAATGTGTTTTACCTGTTGAGAATTCTCGACTTATAGAATCCAAACTTTTAACTCTTTGCCCTTCTATCTAATTTGTTCTTGGAGCGTTCTATCCATTTCTATTGAAAATTGTCCTGTTCCTTTGACACCTGCAAAAATAAATCTTAATAATTCATATCAGCTTCCTACGTGATTCAAGAATCAACATTAGTAGCAAACTACTTCAAAAAACAAAAATACTGAATAAATATGATATAAAGTTGCATATAGCACAAAAAATTGGACGTTAGGTTGAGAAGTATATCTTGAAGATGCTTGATGTTTAAAAACTGAATTTATGACCAAGTTACTCAAAAATAAATTATCAAAAAAATCAAAATATTGTTAAATATTGTTAATTGTGGTAAATATGTTTTGTCAACTCATTCCCATCTTCTCCCCCGCCATTACGTCCCCCCTTCCCCCCTTACATTCTACTCTTTCCCTTCCACTTTTCCATTATTATTTTTTTTTTAGTGACCATCTCCATCATCATCAGGTAACTTTTATGTGATTTTTTTCAAATTCGGATACATCCATAAACTTAATCTTCATTTTGATTATTAATCAAATCTAAATATGGTGTCAGTTGGCTTTCTCGTCAATGTTCAGGTTGTTTTAACAACACAGAGTAACCACAGTCAAGTTGTTCTTCGCACACAAACCTTTAGACTGAAACAAAGTTAATCCACATATCGATAAAAAACTGATAATGATTTTTTTCTTTAAGGTTTTCAGTTCCATATTAACAATTTTCGATGCTGGTTTTATTTATCAAATAAAAAAAAAATAGCACATATAACAAATAAAATCACATTTATTCATTCACACACGTCATTTAAAAGACATAGCAAGAAAAGTAAGTAAAGGGAGGTTATTAGACACTTTCCGAGACAACAAATCAGTGAATCCGAGGTCTTCACCATGTTGAAAAAAGCTTGTTCTTCAACAAACGGAGGACAAATCCGGCGATGGCAGCGGTCTACCGGTATTTTGCCGACGTCCTAGAGGGTGGCGTTGGGTGGTTCCAAGTTGCTGCAATGAAAATGGGGCTGGGGATTGGGCGGCTTGTGGGTCTGTTATCATGGGGGGCAGAGGCAGGGGGGGGATGGGGGGTGAGTCGGGGGAGGGGGGGGAGGGTGGGGTGGTTGGAAGAAGGGACCAGGCAGGGAACTTGGAGGGAAAAAAGGGAAATGAAAAGGAAAAAAAGAAGCAAGGAAACGGGAAAAAAGGAGGAATAAAGCAGGGACTCGGGAAAAGAAGGAGGAAAAAGAGGGAGGGGGTCAAGCAGGGGAGAAAAGAAATGGGAAAGAGGAGAGAGAAGGAAGGGCGGGCCCTTGTTTAGCGTGCATGGGAGAAAAAGGACAGGATAGACTATTCCAATGTCGGAAAAGCTAAAATGTTGGTTAGTGCACACTATCAAAATTATAAAAAAAGAAAACTCATCTACCATCATCCTCCTTTTTAGGGTTTAAATTCAAATCATCTTATCTATATTTTCTGTTTTCACCTTATTATCTCTTTCTCTGTTCAAATAAATCAAATCTTCAAACTTATACATTTTATTTCAAGAATATCATAATTAATTCTAAAAAAAAAACTTCACCCATTGGTAAAGTAATTCGAGATAAACAAGTTATTTTTGAAGTTCTTTATGATTTTATTTTCATATTCACAAAGTATTTGTATTCCGAATTTTATGTCTGTTACATAAAGTATTGTTTGAATTTTTTTGGGAGGATGAGGGGTTAATAATAAACAGTATTTTGTTAGAGGAGATTGTACTCTTTTATGAATTTTCAACTTTTCTGGTACATTCTCAATTCAATCTTGCTAAACAAGCCATCGAATTATGAAGAAGTAGTGCATTAATCTTCTACTTCCATGATCTGTTTCTCCCAATTAGTATAATACAAGAAATACCAAAAGTATCATACTTTCCTTAGATTTTTGTTCATCTTGTATTTCTAAGATACTTAGAACAACACTTTGAAGAATTTGATAAGAAATAACAAAGTTTAAAGAGAATTTTCACAACTAGAAAATGAAAACTAGTAGAGAAAATAGAATCAGAAATAAATTAGAAACAATCGATGAAATATTTTTCTTAATGACGAAAATCGAGCCCACTGAATGCATATTGTCCCCTTAAAGAAAATCATTTCCCTCAAGTACCCGAGGTTAATGAAATATATCCTCCCAGGATAGAAAGATCTTACTCACCGGTGTATCGGTGCTTAAAACCACGGTATCAGCGAAGCACTCAATGACAATAAAGTACACTTAGAATAATAGATTTCGTAGTAGTAGATGAAATCCTGATAATTTCATTGTAAAATGAAAGAAAATCCCTCAATTTATAGAAAACAAAGGGTACTGTGAAAAGGTTCTTATTGTTTCTTACCGAAAAGGTCACAAACCTTCGGAAAAGTCATAATCTTTCGAAAAGATCACCACCTTTCATAAAAGTCACAACTTTTCTGTAACATCTCACAAATTTAAATTAGGTAGGAATAAGATAAGAAACTAAAAATATTCATTTTGGGAAAGAAAAGGAAAAATCTCAAAAATTTCTTAGTTAAGAAAGTGAGTTTTTCATTTTCAAACGGTCATAACTCCTAACTCAAGATGATTTAGAGGTAGTTCTTGATATAGTTGGAAAGCCCTTGGAGATATCTTTCCAACACTGCAGAGTTTGCGCATTTTTGAATCGTACGAGGGAGATATGCCTATCGAAAGTTGGATTGTTGAAGTAAGGAAAGTACCAATCCGAATTTAAGGAAGGTTAAAACTAGCCTTTCACCAATTAATTTTCTATTTCAATTTCAGGGATTATTTTGCGGTTAAACACAAGTTTAGTTAAGATTAGCAATCAAGATCATGCTCTTAGCTTGAAGAAAAGCAGAAAAGAAGAAGGAAACGGGAGAAAAAAAAAAAGAAAAGAGAAAAAAGTAAGAATTCACTCAGCAACGCCAATATTTGCAACTGGAATTAGTATTGGGGGGTCCCTATCATGGTTTAGTGAGATTTTTGTGTTTGGTTGTTCATCCACACACCAAATTGTTTCAATCAGTGATTTTAGAATTGTTGCATCCGTTAAAAAGTGAGTCTTAAAGAATCTTGTCGCATTTACATATTGATTTGAGTTGTTTTTTTTTTGAATGCCATCCTTTGTTGTTGATTCGGTAAGTGTATAGAGTTGGTGGTGAGCAGAGTGGATATCTAGGGGGTAGTGAAGATAATAATGATAATCAGGCGGTTGGACAAAAAAAAAAATATATATGGGGGTGGTTAAGAGGGTTTAAGCGTTTGATGGAATGAAAATCTAGAGGGAGAAAGTCGTCAGCCAACACCTGGGAGCACCCCCCCCCCAGGAGCGGCGCGCCCAATCTGTGCCAGAGGGAATGGGGCGACACATAAACAGTGTGCGCAGGATACAGGATGAGCCCCTTTAAATCGATGGCCTAGCGCGGCCGCCACCTCCGGATGTGCCTTAATCGGTTATTTTCGCACTAGGTTTTCATTAGTTTAGCAGATTTAGTTCTTCTAAGGTGTGATTAACACTTCTTTAGGGATGTTAAAATGCTTCAAGTGATTTCTAAAAACACCTAGGAATCACAGACAATAAATTCTAACCTTGAATTATAATTTAATTCAAGGAAAGATAAGATCAAGGTCAAAGAAGTTAAGAGTCAAGCTCAAACACAAAGTTCTTAAAGGTTTTTCAGAGTCTTTAATAAAAAGTTTTTAAGAGTTGTTTAAGACTCCAAGTAAGTTTCAAGTTAAGTAAAGATTCCAAGAGTTTTGATCGTTCTTCCTTCAAAGAAAAATATAAAGAACTTAAGTATTCCCTAAGAGTTGATTTAAGACCTCAAAGTTTCAAGAGTTGAATTTTAATTTTTCTTGTTTTTTCAAATCGGATAACATCCAAACTTAATTCTTCATAGAGTAGTTAATCACATCTAACTAGTGTCAGTGGCGCTTCTCCTAAATGTTCAAGTTTGATTTAAAAAACACAGTTAAAACAATTCCCAGTGGTTCTTCGCAACACAAACTAGACTAGCAAACAATTTAATAAATATCAATAAATTAACTGATCAATTGATTTTTTTTATTAAGGTTTCGGTAATTATTACATTTTACCGATGTGGTTTATTTATCAAATTAAAAAAAAAATTATGCACAGATAACAAAAAAAATTAACATGTATTGATTTCCACACACTCATTTAAAAGACCTACCCTTAGAATGAGAATGTAGTAGTAAAGTAAGTAAAAAGGGAGGTTATGAACTTCTCCGAGACAAAAAATCACGTGAATCTCGAGATTCACAAGTTGAAAGCTTGTTCAACAAAGGAGACAACTAGCGACGATGGCAGGAGCGGTGTTCTAACCGGATATTTGCCGGAGTCCTAGAGGGTGGCGATTTGTGGTTCAAAGTTGATTGAAGGAAAATGGGGATGGGATTGGGGGCTGAGTTGCGTGCGTTGGGCGAGGGGGGGGGGGCTGGGGGGAGGGGGGGAGGGGGGGTGAAGAAGGAGGTCCGGAGGGAGGGAAAAAGGAAAAAGGAGCAAACGAAGCAGAAAGGAACAGAAGGTAGGAAAAAGGAGGGGGGGGGGTGGGGGGGGTGGGAGGAGGAAAGAGAGGGGGGACGGGGGGGGGGGGGGAGGGGGGGGGGCGGGTTGGGGGGGGGGGTGGGGGGGGGGGGGGGGGGGGGGGGGGGGGGGGGGGGGGGGGGGGGGTGGGGGGGGGGTTGGGGGTGGGGGTGGGGGGGGGGGTGGGACACAGGGGAAAAGAAGGAGGAAAAAGAGGGGATGTGTCAATAATTTAAGAAAATAAATTGAATATTTAATAAATAATTTTCTTTCCTATTATTTCTCAAAATCAGTCTCTCATGGACCATTATTATTCCACGTCCAATAAAAAAAGAAAAACTCATTACCAAATCACTCATCTTTTTAGTTTTACCTCAAACCACTTATCTATTTTTTTCTCGTTTTCACCCATTATTATCTCTTTACTCTGTTCAATAATCAATATTCAAACTTCATACACTTTATTTAAGAAATCTCATAATTACATTAAAAACAAAATACATTCACCAATTGGTAAGTAAATTCGAGATAATAAACAAGTATTTTGTTGAACGTTTTTATGATATTTATTGTCATATTCACCAAGTATGTATTTCGAATTTTATGTCTTTTAATCAAGTATTGTTTGATTTTTTGTGAGTCTGTTTTCATATTCACCAAGTATTTTGTGAGATTTTCCTCGTTTATGTATTTTCAACTTTTCTGGTACATTCTCACTTCAATCTTGATAAACAAGCCACCGAATTATGAAGAAGTAGTGCATTAATCTTCTACTTCCATGATCTGTTTCTCGCAATCAGTATAATACAAGAAATACAACCTGTATCATAATTTTGTTAGATTTTTGTTCATCTTGTATCCCTAAGAAACTTAGAACAACACTTTGAAGAATTTGATAAGAAATATTAAAGTTTAAAGAGAAATGTTGACAATATCAAAATGAAAAACTAAGAAGAGGAAAATAGAATCAGAAATTAAATGAAACAATATACGAACAAAATGTTTGTTAATGACAAAATCGAAGCCACACTGACTGCATATTGTCCCCTTAAGGAAATTATTTCCTCAAAGTCCCGAGGTTAATGAAATAACATCCCCGCCCAAAATAGACAGATCTTACTCACACGGTATTCCGGTACTAAAACCACGATATCAGTGAACCACTCAATGGCAATAAAGTAAACTTAGAAACAAAAGGGTAGTGTGAAAAGATTCTATTGTTTAAACTTACCGAAAAGGTCTCACAAAAACCTTCCGAAAGGTCCCAATCTTTCGGACAAAAAAAATCACCAACCTTTTCATAAAAGCCACAACTTTTATGTAACATCTCACAAATTTCTAGTGGTTGAATAAGCTAAGAACGAAACTTAAAAAATATCATTTGGAAAGAAAAGGCGGAAAATCAGGAAAATTTCCGAGTTAAGAAAGTGAGTTTTGGTTCATTTTACAAACGGGCCTAATTCCTTAACTCAAGATGATGTAGAGGGTAGTTGTTTATATAGTTGGAAATTCCTTGGAGATATCTTTCCAACCGGAGCCGAATTTGCGCATTTTTGAATCGTACGAGGGAGTTATGCCTATGGAAGTTGGGTTGGTGTTGAAGTAAGAATAAGGACCAATCCCAATGTTAAGGGCAAACTAGTTTTTCAAAATAATTTCCTATTTCATTTTCCAGGTTATTATTTGGGGCATAAACACAAAGTTTTAGTTAATTAGAAAATCAAAATCATGCTTAGGGCTTGGAGGAAGAGAGAAAAGAAGAGGAAAGGGAGAAAGAAAAGTCAAGAATTCAACACCAGGAAACGCCCAATGATTTGCAAGTGGTATTATTAGCTTGGGGGTGGTTCATAATGGTAAGTGAGATCTTTTGTGTGGGTTAGTCATCCACACACACTAAACTTGTTTCAATTCAGTTGTTTTAGATGTTTGCATGTAAAAAGTGAGTTCTTGAAGAAGAATCTTGTCGAATTCCCTATTGGTTAAGTGTTTTGAATGCCCTTTATTGGTCTGATTGTAATTTTGGAGTTGTATTCGAGTTAGATCTATTGGGTATTGAAGATAACTAATGATTCTAAGGGTTTGGAAAAAGAACTAGATAGGAGGTTAAAGGTTTTTGCGTGAAACTCGAGAGGAGAAAGTCGTCAGCACAACCTGGGGCAGCACCAGGCGCGTCGCGCCCAATCTGCGCCAGAGGAATGGGGACGACCACGCCCTACAGGTGCGCAAGATGGAGGCTCTAAACTCGATGTCTGGCGCGGTGCCCCGGATGTGCCCGAATCTACATTTTTCGCCTAGTTTTCATAGTTTAACCTATTTTAGTCCTTCTAAGGTGTATTAACACTCTTTAGTGATTCTAATTGCTTCAAATGATTTCTTAACACCTAGGAATCACCAAACACACAAATCATAACCTTGAATTCATAATTTCAATCAAGGAAAGCTAAGATCAAGGTCAAAGAAGTTAAGAGTCAAATCCAAAGTTAAGAAGAAAGTCCAAAACAAAGTTCTTAGAGGTTTTTCAAGAATCTTTAATAAACGGTTTAAGAGCTGTTTTAAGACTCACGTTTCAAGTTAAGTAAAGATTCAAAAGTTGAAGTTCTTCCTTCTAAGAAAATATAAGGGGATTAAGTATTCCCTAAGAGTTGATTTAAGACTCAAGTTGCAAGCTAAGTAAAGAGTTGAGTTCATTCCAAAATCATAAGAAATTAGTATTCATTAGGAGTTTATAAATGTTTTCCATTGAGGTCAAAGAGGAAACTAGATTTCTAAAGAGTTTTGAGTGAGAAAG